>CM071594.1:54857500-55075000 GCA_036435485.1 Saposhnikovia divaricata
GAGAACCCGAATGATGCTTTGACTTATTGACTTCTTGAGTTCTCGAATAGAGTATTAGACATGTCGAATCTCTGAGTTGTCGAATGAGGCTTTGACTAGTTGACTTCCAGAGATATCGAACAGTGTCCTTGTAGATATCGAATCCTTGACTTGTCGAATGCTAGACTTCTCGAATAGATCAAAACACTTCTCGAATTGGTACTTAGGCAAATCTTCATTCTTCAAATTCCAACTGTGTTTATTTTGACAATCTTGGTCTTCAAGCTTGAGGCATGATCCTTGGAACTTCTTTCAAGCATTATTCTATGACTTTAATTACAGTTACACAAGTAGAATTTGATGCCTGTTATAAGTACTACAACAAGTAGAAACTCTACAACTAGAGGTTGCCTCGGTTAAGAGGTCATGTAGGTAATGCAAAGCATTACAGTCAATTAGGCTTGTTATTATATGTATACAGGCATGCCTCTGTGACTAACAATCTCCCCCAAATTGTGAGTAAGACCCTTAGTCACAATTTCATGTCTGATAACAAGCCTAACATACATAAAGATAAAACTAGAAAAGTACAGGTATGTAATTTGATTGAAAATACAAAGAGGCATCCTTACTAGTTATGAAGAATTACTAGCCATATCCTTTTGGATTCATCTCTTGAGCTTTGGCTTGCAGATTCTTATTTTTCTTCTTTTCTTCTTTTATTCAGCTTCTTTAGGTTTCTTCTTTGCATTTTCTTCCATAGCAAGAACAATGTCTTATATAGCAGTGAGTTCCTCAATTAGAGGAGAGCCTGATAGATCTTTAAGAACTTTATTCAACTATTTCTCATAGTAGGAACTGATGTAGTCCATTATAATCTTCACAGTTCTTCCATATTTCTTGTATTCAATAATGTAAGGATTATACTTGACTCTACACAGACCCATGGCTCTTAACTCATCAGCCTTAGCTTCCATAGCAACAAACTCCTCCTCTTTTCTTTAACAGCTCCTCACTTTTCTTTTTCTGTTCTGCCTGGTGATCTCTCTTCATCTTGACAAAGTCAATCAACTCCAGCTTCCATACTCTTTCCACTCTATGTTTAGAATCCAACATAGCAATAATCCTTTCTATATCATCTAGCTTGCCCCAATGCTGACATGTCCCTTGCCTGAATTTCTTCTATCTTCCATCAGTATATTTAATTTCAAGGCAGTCATCAACAATGGCAACATGATAGATTCTTTGAGCCCATAAGAAATGTAGTTGGTCTTCATCAAAGTCTTCATCTAGTGGTTGGAGTTTTAATCTTGGAATGATAGTTAGGGCCCTTGATTTAGATGGCTTTACTCTACTTGCAGCATGTTTGAATTTGATCTTTTTCACTTGGTTGCTTGGCAGAAACTTGTGACCTTTGCTGGTAGACCATTGTAGTACACCATTAGCAGTTTGCTTTTGGAAACATGCAGATGGTTTCTTGAGTTGAATATCCTTCTCTTCTTGAGGTGGCAAAACAGTTGCAGAAGCCATAGATATAGATTTTGATAGGTCACTACTAACTGTATTCACCCTAGACTTAGAGTCTTGTGTTATGGTGAGGTTACAGTTAGCAATGCCTAAGGCTTGTTGTTTTCCACTTTTCCTCTCATAGACTTTGCCTTGGTCAAAATCTCCTTTCTTATCCTTACTATCTTTCTTTTTCTTGTCCTCATCACCCTTATCACTCCTGTGATGTCTTCTCCTCCAATCACTTTTGTCCTCATCTTTATCATCATTATTTCTCCTGGGCTTGGCTATTCCTGGAATTGCACTAGTTGTAATGAATGTTCTGAGAATATGCAGTGCCTCTATTTCTTCAGCAGTTCTTATCCTATCCTTCTTTTACAGTTGCTCAATAATAGTAATGACAAGTCTGTGATTATGAAGAGTGAGATCACTAGGAATGACCAGCTACTTGACATCTTGAATTTTAGTACCAGACTGATAAAGGATGGTTCCTGGATTAGTGCACACTTCAGGCAGTCTGGCATGTTGCTCATTCCTTAAGTCATTGTATAGACTCTTGTTATTCTCATTGACATCTCTCTTCTCAATTAGCTTGATTAGAGCATCCACCTCTGTGAACTTTAAAGCTTGTAGTGTTTTGTAGGTTAGATGCCATATTTTGGACTTTGAAATCATCAGTATCTCCTTGAACCATGAGCTGTTGACTTTCTTGGGTATTACAGTGAAGTATTCAATCTGATCCTTCAAGCTCCTCAGATAGAGTAGAGTGTCACCAGCCTGTTCCTTTAGGGCTTTCAGAAACTCCAAGAATGCTTCATCATGATAGACATTTGAGTTAGCAATTTCTTGTAGCTTGGCCTCGGTAATCAACTTCACTTCTACAGGCTTGGCACTTTCAGTCTTGGAGATTTGAAGCTTGTCAGATGACATACTCCCTGCAACCACTGTGGTGGTGATAGATTGCTTTTGGCCACCTGGAGTAGTGACATGCACAGTTGGTAGAGTAACCACTGGCAGAGAGGATAGAGGTTCATCAACCTTGGCTTTCCCTTTGCCTGGAACATGAAGTTCAGATTTGGAGATTCTTCTTGATTGACCACCCTCATTTATGGTTATGCCCTTCTCCTTAGGCTTCTCTCCCTTAGTCTGCTGCTCCCCCTTAGTCTTTGGTGTCCTTAAGTTCCTCTTCTCCCCCTTAGGCTTGTTGTCAGGCACAGAGGCTTTGGTAGAGACCCTTGGGTTGGAAGAGGTGGGATTAACAGATTCATCAGGTAGAGGGAGTCCCATATGCTCAACATCAGTCGTTGATGCAGAAGAACATCAGCTGTTGTGGTGGCCTGAGTGTTCAACTGTTCAGTAAGTGTTGCAACTGTGTTTGTAAGATGAGCATTGCATTGCTTGAGTGAGGTCACTTCTTTTTCCAGAGCATCCACCTTGTTGAATAACTCAATAGATTTAAAGCCAGATAGGGATTGTTCCTTGAGCCTTAGTACCTTAAATTTGGTCATTTCATGAACAGGGACTTCAGTCACCAGTTTATCTCCATATTGATTTGCAAAAAGAGTCCTTAGCATGGCATTGGCATCAGCTGTCTGACTAGATAGTTTCTCCATTTGAAGTGCCATATTATTCACAGCCCCTTGAACCAACGCCAAGCCATTGTCCATCTTGGTGCAGGTAGATTTGCATTCTTGAATGTCTCTGAGAACAGGGCCTAGAGTAGGAAACTTTGCAGCAAAATCCCTCTTGATGTCATTAACTTGATGGATTGTGGCTGAACACACTTCATTGATTTCTATCTTTAGGCCTTTGCCAAGATAGTGTGCAGCTTTCAAGATTCTCTTGTAGGTTTCATTCATTGCTTCATACACATCACTAGGGGTTAGGGATTTGGCATCTGACCCTAGTGAGGTGATGTACTCTTCTCTAAGAAATTGAAGACCTTCTGAGAGAGCAATGTCATAAGAACCTTGCAGCCAAGCATTCACATTACCATCTCTTTCAGCCTCATCTGCTATTTTCTGCTTTTGACTCTCCACATCTTCTTTATGATAGAGCAAGATGGCTTCATACTGTGGATTGGGCAAGTTGGAAGTGACAAGGTGTTAAGTAATTTTTACAAACTCAGGAATCTGATCCATAACTAAGCTTTGAAGTGCTTCAACCGTCAATTGGGGCAGATCCTGATCTTGAAGCACTGTCATGTTGCACAGGCTTCAGCCATTGATTTATGAAGTCAGAACCAGAGCTAGAGCTAGGCAAGCTAGACACCTCAGTTACAGATGCAACTTCTGCAACCGGATGGATTGACTCTACTACTGTTGTCTCCACAGGTGTGGGATGAGTTACAACAGTAGTTGACACAGGCACAGAGTCTCTAGTGAAAACTAGTGAATCCTCTGTGTTTGTGATGGTGTCATTAGGATATGCCCCATCTTGCATTCCCTCACCATCTAAGTGTGGTTCTTGGGTGGTGAACAAAGTGTCATGCACTAAGTCACTTAAGTCCATTGGTTCACCAAGAGAAGATAATTCTTGGTGATCAATGCCTTGCTCCTCAATTACTTGAGTTGCAAGCTCCAAAGAAATATCATTGTAAGATTCTGAAAGAAGAGTGTCTTGTAGATTGGATTTTGGCAACTCCCTTTGAGAAATAGAGGGAGTTTCAAGTGTGATGTGCTCTCCACTCAGTGTTGTGCCAGCCTTATCACTCCCAGGTGCTGACTCATTACAAGATAGTGCATTGGGGAGGATGCTTTATTCTATAGATGCACCCTGTTGAGAGGGTACATCTAGTGAGCTGTTTGCCGCTGATTTTACAACTTCAGCCATTTGTGTGACTAAAGAGGTGGTTTTAGATTTCTTCTTCTTTGGCCTTAGTAAGGGTGACTCAGGTTCCTCACTTTCTAAACCTAATTCTACAACCAATGCTGCTTCAGTTAAGATATTCAATGGTTCAGAAACAATCTGTTTTCTCTTCTTTTTCTCCTTTTTACTAACACCACCCTGTTGAGAGGATGATGCAGGTGGCTCTGTGTGTGGTACAATGTTTGGTTGAGGGGGTTGGTTAGCAGGCCATGGGTTAGCATTTTGTTCTACTTGCTTGGACTGTGCTAACTCAGACTTAGAGGCAAATGTTGGCATGCTGTGGGGGTAAGACTCAAATAACCTCTGCATATGAGGGGTTATTACAAGCCTAACATCCACATCATTCCTAGTCTTCAAGTTACCAAAAATGAGTTTGGTCATGGATTTCGGATTGCCTATTCTATTTCTATCTATCCCAGGCAATTCAATCAGTTTATTATCTACAAAATTAAGAGCAGATTGAATAAAACGAGGGAAGAAAATTTCAGTACCTCTCTTGGTTGAGTTCTTACCAAGTCTCCCATATAGCTCCTGCATAATTAGATTACCCACATTGATTTTCCTATCATATGCCAGGGAGTATGTAATTTGCTGTGCAGGTGCACTAATTTGATCAAAACTCGACTTTCTAGCAGTGAACACATGTAGCAGTGTGGCGAACACAAAACTCCATTCCTTTCTGAGACACTTCCGGTTCATTTTTCCAATCTTAATTGTATCAACATATTTGATAAAGTCGAAGAATGTAATCAAATCATCATCAGATACAAAGGTTGCTGAATTTTTGAGAGCAATAACTTCCACAGTGGCTGTCCTTCAAAACTGTTCTAGGAGATCTAGGTACAGCGTTGGGTTGGCTGAGAGTGCATCCTTGATGTATGACGCAGACATCCAGCAAACAAAGCACTTGAAATTAGCATTGGGTGCTTCCACATCACTAGTAATAACAATGAAGTTGGTGTGGGTAAGAATTATGAGTTGGGTATTTGCCATTGTTACACAGAGAGACGAGAAAAGAGAATAAAGGTTGAAGAAAAAATTTATCTTTTAAAGTTAGGGTTTTCAGAGATTTTGGAACTTTAGATGCTTGAGAAATCGAATGAAATGAAATGAATAGATGTAAAACTGTATAAGTATGAAGTACTTGAATTGTCGATTAGATATATGTTTTGTATCGACAAGTCAGTTGTTGTGGAATAAAAACTAGGTTACGATTTGTAATTAATGCTAGGGTGGTTGAGCTTCGAGCTTTAATGGCTGTTTCTGCGTTCGAGACTTAACGGTCCTCACAGAGTGCCTACGTATCTCGTATTGAGAATCAAGCCAACGTAGTTCTAGGTGATGGTGCCCTCGAGGCTATGGCGGTGAGAGCTCACCTTCGAAGTAGTGGCTTGTATGTCCTTATTCGAGGATTAAGCCAAAACGTGGTGGGTAACGTATGGAGCTGTGTCCAAAACGTAGTTCTGAGATTGAGGGGTCAGGCCCTTTTATAGGCTGAGAAGCCCTAGAATCGTAGTAGAATTAGGTGACTTGGTGGGCAAGCCACCGCCTTGAGGAAGGTTTTAGACCCATTCCTTATAGGAATCAGTTTCCATGTTGAAGTATGTGCCTTGGAGGCTAAGTCTGACGAAGATCAGCATCCTTATCTGACTCTTATTGCTGAGCTGTTTTATTACCCTTAATATTAATTACGAAATTAATATTGTTAATAGGGTTTGGGCCCATATGGTGGGCCCCACGTTTGGACCATACTGGGTCTAATTAATGTGACATTAAATGTGTCTTTAGGGTTTATTTTTAGCCCATATCATTTGCCCCCCAACTTCTAGGAAAACTGATCAAGTTTTCCTTGAAGTTTTAACGGTCCTTTCCAAGACTCGGGTCAGGGTTCATCTTTATACGCTAGTGTTTCACGAGTATTGTCTTTATGTAAAGCGTGGAGCGACCGATGCGTTTACGACAATGTTAATTCGATGTTAATCGGTACTAATCACCCTTAACGATATTTAAACAATGTTTAAACGACGTTGAACGACGTAAAACGGCACTAAACGGTACTAACTAGCCTTAACGGTTAAGTGACGCCAACCGGCATTAAACGACACTGAACGGTGCTAGAAGACACTATCGGTGCTAACGACATTACTGGTGCTATCGGCACTAACGGTGCTATCGGCACTAACGGTGCTAATCGGCACTTAATCGGTGCTTATCGGCACTAACGGTGCTATCGGCACTAACGGTGCTAATCGGCACTTACGGTGCTAATCGGCACTTAATCGGTGCTTATCGACACTAACGGTGCTATCGGCACTAACGGTACTAATCGGCACTTAATCGGTGCTTATCGGCACTAACGGTGCTATCGGCACTAACGGTGCTAATCGGCACTTAATCGGTGCTTATCGGCACTAACGGTGCTCATCGGCACTTAATCGGTGCTTATCGGCACTAATCTGTGCTAATCGGAGGAGATTCGGGACAACTGCAACCTCTTCCGGGCAGCTAGTCAGCCGACAAGGGTCCTGGCCAGCTGCCAGGTGCTCCTGGTCGGCTGCCAGGAGATCCTGGTCGGCTGCCAGGAGATCCTGGTCGGCTGCCAGGAGATCCTGGTCGGCCAGACCCCCTATGGGGCACCTGGTCGGCTGCCAGAAGATTCTGGTTGCCTGCCAGGTGCTTCTGGTTGCCTGCCAGGTGCTTCTTGATCGCCTGACAGGTGCTTCTTGATCGCCGGCAGATTGACGGGAGATCCAGGTTGACTTTAATGATGTCACAAGATGCTTAAATGACGTTTCAATGTTTGTGTAAACGACGTTAAATGGCATAAAACGGCACTATATGGTGCTAATTCGAAGGTCGATGTTTGTCACGGAAAGTGAGAAACCTTCAACAGAACCATCAAACGATCCAATCAAACGATGGGGGGTGCCAAGATGGGTACCGGGAAGTCAGCTGGAGCCTCTCCGTGGCTCCTGGTCGGCTGCCAAGTGCTCCTGGTCGGCCGCCAGGAGATCCTGGTCGGCTGCCAGGAGATTCTGGTCGGCCAGGCCCTCTCTGTGGCACCTGGTCGGCTGCCAGGAGATCCTGGTTGCCTGCCAGGTGCTCCTTGTTCACTTGCCAGGTGCTCCAAGTTGCCTGGAAGTGTTTAAACGACGTTTCAATCTATGTTAAACGACATTGAATGGCATTTGACGGCACTACACGGTGCTAATCGATGCTTGAACGATGTCTAGTTGGAGGTCGATGTTCGTTTCAGAAAGTAAGAAACCTTCCACAGAACCATCAAACGATCCGACCAACTGACGGGAGGTGCCAGGAGGTCGGCTGCCAGGTGATCCTGGTCGGCCAGACCCTCTCCATGGCACCTGGTCGGCTGCCAGGAGATCCTGGTCGGCCAGAGCTTCTTCATGGCACCTGGTCGGTTGCCAGGAGATCCTGGTTGCCTGCCAGGTGCTCCAGGTTGGCTGACAGGTGCTCCATGGTCGCTTTGTCGTGCCTCTCGGAGCTTTTCGCAATGCCTGGAGTCTCGTTCTTGAATCACGTCCTTGACATTTGTATGTTGTATACATCCTTTCAAGGCATAATTAATCTCTCTTTCTTGTTCTAAGATGTGAAGCTTGTGATGAAGCTTTTTAGTTCTTGCCCCCCTTGTTTCATATGGTGGAGGTCTTGGTTCTCGTTTGATCGTTCAAGAAGTTTCTTTTCCCCTGAGCATTTGACTTCAAGTCTGGTTTGCATTGTTATCTGGTTGTCAACCCTTTATCTTGATTCTAGGTTTCCAACCTTCCTTTGGTTTGAATTCGATTGACGGCTCTTGATTCAAGTCCTTAAACTCAAACGACGAACTCGATTGGAGGCAGACAACCTTTTTGGCCATCTCGATTGGAGACAGACAGCCTTTTTGCCCATCAAGGCTAAACATTTCTATCGGAATTTGAGATTCCAGATTTTAAGTAAGGAATGACAAAGGGCCTCTTATCTCAACATTCTCACTAACAGTTTTTGTGCCTTCAAGGCATTATCAGGGAGCCAACCATTCTCAGGGTGAGCTTTTATGAGGGTCTATCCTTCAGCTTACATCAACTGGTGCTACCAATTTGAAATAATAGACGGGGCCTTCAAGACCTGAAAGTAAACTCTTCCGGCGTAGTTCTCTATCTCAGAAGAAGTAAACTTAGATTGGGCATCAGCCTTAACGTTCTGTTCTCTCGAAATGTGCTTCTCATACCATTCACTAAAACTCAGTCATCATGGCCTTCACGACTCTCAAGTACTTTGCCGTAGTTTGAGATTCTTGACTCTCATTATTCTAGCCAAGCCTAAACCGGCTATCAAGGCTTCATACTCAGCTTCGTTGTTAGTTGTCGGAAAGTCCAATTTTAAATCATACTCGACTGTAAACCAATCGGGGCTTTGCAAGACTAAACCTGCACCACTAGATTTTGTTTTTGATGCTCCATCAAAATAGAGCACCCAATGTTTGTTCTGATCAGGTACAGGCTCTTCATCTTTTTCTTCACTTCCAGGGGTGGTTACTATATCCTGCCCCCCGACTTCTTGGTTGCCAATGGTACATTCAACCACGAAGTCAGCCAATGCCTGGGCCTTAATGGCTATTCGAGGCTCATACGTGATGTCAAATTCTCTAAGTTCAATCGCCCACTTAATTAACCTTCCACCGGCTTTCAAGCTATGTAATATGCTTCTCAACTGCTGGTCCGTCAGGACTTCAATCTTATGTGCTTGGAAGTACGGGCATAACTTCCTCGAGGATGTTATCAATGCCAAGGCGAACTTCTCAATGGGAGAGTAATTTAGCTCAGCCCCGTGCAAGACCTTGCTCACATAATAGATAGGTTTCTGGACCTTCTTCTCTTCTCGAATGAGAACGGCGCTCAACGCTTGCTCAGATACCGCCAGGTATAGATAAAGAGTCTCCCCGGGACTAGGTTTGGCCAGCAACGGGGCTTCAACCATGTACTTCTTCAGTTGTTCAAAGGCCTCTTGGCTCTCAGGGGTCCACTCAAAATTTTTCACCTTCTTCAATGCTTGAAAGAAAGGCAAGCATTTGTCACCAGACTTGGAGATGAATCTTCCTAAAGCCACTACCCGGCCTGTCAACTTCTGCACATCTCTTATAGAGCGTGGTGGCTCCATGTCTAAGATCGCCTTGATCTTGTCAGGGTTGGCCTCTATGCCTCTCTTTAAAACCATCAGACCCAAAAATTTGCCTGATCCAACGCCAAAGGCACACTTGGCTGGATTCAACATCATTTTGTGGTGCCTCAGCACTTCGAATGCCTCTCTGAGGTGCTTAATGTGGTCTGCCTTAAACAGGCTCTTGACTAGCATGTCATCAACATAGACCTCCATGGTTTTTCCAATCAGATGGGCGAATATCTTATTCACCAGTCGTTGGTAAGTGGCTCCTGCATTTTTTAGACCGAAAACCATAACAAGATAGCAGAAAACACCGAAGTCAGTTATGAAATATACCTTAGGGACGTCATCCTTGTGGAGGTCTATCATGGATTCTTTGGGACCTCCTTCGAGGTTTTTACTAGCACGTCGCCTCCTCGGGGCTTCATCACGATCATCGTTGTCATCCTCAGACGTTGAATCATCAGTATAGGGACCAGAGTAATCATCGTACTCTCGATCTCAGATCTGTAAGGCATGACCGCTCGGTCCAGGTTCCCTGTGTTGAGGGGGATAGTTAGGCAGCCCATACATCGGGTTGGTATTCAAAGGGAGATCCGTGGTGTGGATCTGTACCCTCGGAGGCAGCGTACGACCAGCGCTATCAAGAGGAGAAACCACCATCTGAAGAGGGTTAGTTTCTTGGCTTTGAGGGATAGTCACGGGTAAAGTTCCCTCAACATGGGGAATCGTCCCTGAGGGTTGAGAGGTTAGAGGTTGAATGACCGTCCCTGTTGGTGGGGGTAATTGTCCTTCTTCAGCGGTGATGAGCGGATCAGAGATGGCAGGTGGAGCAGAGCTAAGGGGTATGGCCTCATTCGATGTTGTTCTTCGTGTTTGAACCATGGTTGATGTTTTCTTCCCACAGACGGCGCCAAATGTTGTGGAATAAAAACTAGGTTACGATTTGTAATTAATGCTAGGGTGGTTGAGCTTCGAGCTTTAATGGCTGTTTCTGCGTTCGAGACTTAATCGGTCCTCACAGAGTGCCTACGTATGTCGTATTGAGAATCAAGCCAACATAGTTCTAGGTGATGGTGCCCTCGAGGCTATGGCGGTGAGAGCTCACCTACGACGCAGTGGCTTGTATGTCCTTATTCGAGGATTAAGCCAAAACGTGGTGGGTAACGTATGGAGCTGTGTCCAAAACGTAGTTCTGAGATTGAGGGATCAGACCCTTTTATAGGCTGAGAAGCCCTAGAATCGTAGTAGAATTAGGTGACTTGGTGGGCAAGCCACCGCCTTGAGGAAGGTTCTAGACCCCTTCCTTGTAGGAATCAGTTTCCATGTTGAAGTATGTGCCTTGGAGGCTAAGTCTGACGAAGATCAGCATCCTTATCTGACTCTTATTGCTGAGCTGTTTTATTACCCTTAATATTAATTACGAAATTAATATTGTTAATAGGGTTTGGGCCCCACGTTTGGACCATACTGGGTCTAATTAATGTGACATTAAATGTGTCTTTAGGGTTTATTTTTAGCCCATATCATCAGTCATTCGAGAAGTAGAAATCAACTATTCGATAAGTCAAGAGAGGCTTAATCGATATCTCAAGCAGTTTATAACTTACAGCTGGCTATTATCTAACTTAGAAATAATTCCAAATTAAATAAAAAATGTTTTTATGAGTGATTTAAAATTCTGAATAAAAATCCAAAAACGGTTAAGATTCAGCGAAAATTCAGTCTTTTCAAATGATTCGACAACTCAAATGTTCTATTCGAGAACTCAGTCATTAGAGAACTCAAATGTCCTATTCGACAAGCAAGTCTCTATTCGATTTCTCCAAAATGCACTATTCGAGAACTCAAGAGTGTTCCAAATAGACTTGTTAGAGAAGTCGACCATAGACATGAAAGTCATTAGAGAAGTCTGACTTATCGAGTTACACTTTCCACTCATAAAAGTTAATTTTCACTATCTTTTCAAAATTCACCAGAATTATTCAATGAAGAATATTCTAACAAATTAAATAGTGATAATCTTAAAATTTCATAGAAATTTCAAGCTAATTCGAATATGATTTTCAACATATGCAACAGATTTGTAATATTTATAAATCATATTTCAACCAACACTTACTTCAAAAAAATTGAGAATTTAGATAAAGTAAGTGTTTACTGCTACAACAATCTAGTTGATATTTTCACTTAGCCAGATTCTGAAGAATTCAGCATTCCAATCTCACTAACCAACCTTGTGAAGGTGGCTTCATCCAATGGCTTAGTGAATATATCAGCTAACTGTTTATCTGTAGGGAAATAATGCAACTCAATGGTTCCATTAGTTGCATGCTCCCTAATGAAATGATATCTGATGTCAATGTGCTTTGTCCTAGAATGATTGACAGGAATGGAAACTATAGAGATTGCACTTGTGTTGTCACACATGATTAGAATTCTTTCCAACACAAGTCCATAATCTCTAAGCTGATTTCTAATCCAAAGCACTTGAGCATAGCAACTTCCAGCAGTTATGTATTCAGCCTCAGCTGTGGAAGTTGACACAGATTGTTGTTTCTTGCTGTACCAAGAGACAAACCTTTGTCCAAGAAACTGGCAGCTACCTGAGGTGCTCTTCCTATCCACTCTGCATCCAGCATAATCAGCATCAGAATAACCAACCAGATTGAACCTTGTGTCCTTAGGATACCATAAACCCAAGTTTGAAGTGCCCTTCAGATATCTAAAGATCCCTTTTATAGCAATCAAATGTGACTCTTTTGGATTTGATTAAAACCTTGCACACAGACATGTAACAAACATGTTATCTGGCCTACTTGCAGTGAGATAGAGTAGAGAACCAACCATGCCTCTGTAGACTGAGATATCTACTCTCTTGCCTTTGACAGCTTCATCCAATTTGGTGGCAGTGGCCATGGGTGTCTTTACAGGTGAGCAGTCTTCTAAGTCAAACTTCTTTAATAAATCCTTGATGTACTTGGTTTGACTGATGAAGATACCATCCTTCCTCTGACTAACTTGCAATCCAAGAAAGAATGTTAACTCTCCCATCATACTCATCTCATATCTGCCTTGCATGAGCTTAGAGAATTTCTCACACAGCTTCTCATTTGTAGAGCCAAATATGATATCATCCACATAGATCTAAACTAGGATAATATCATTACCATGTTTATTGTAAAACAGTGTCTTGTCCAATGTGCCTTTAGTGAATTTATTTTCAAGAAGAAATTGTGATAAAGTGTCATACCATGCCCTTGGAGCCTGCTTAAGTCCATACAATTCCTTAAGCAATTTGTAGACAAATTTTGGGAAATGTGGATCCTCAAATCCAGGTGGTTGTTGCACATAAACTTCTTCTTCCAACTCCCCATTCAGAAATGCACACTTGACATCCATTTGATAGACTTTAAAGTTTGAATGAGCAGCAAATGCCAAGAAGATTATGATGGCTTCCAATCTAGCAACAGGAGCAAATGTCTCATCATAGTCAATGCCTTCCTGTTGAGAGTATCCTTTTGCAACCAACCTTGCTTTGTTTCTTACTATTACACCATCTTCATCCATCTTATTCTTCAGAACCCATTTTGTTCCAACAATGGTTCTGTTTTTTGGTGCAGGCACAAGTTTCCATACTTTGTTTCTTTTAAATTGATTCAGCTCCTCTTGCATAGCAATAATCCAATCTGGATCCAACAGTGCATCATCAAGTTTGTTAGGCTCAATCTGAGATAGAAAGCAACCATAGAGGCACTCATTTTGAGTTTCTCTCCTAGTTCTCACTCCTGCATTTGGATCTCCAATAATTTGCTCTGTAGTGTGTTACCTATCCCATTTCCTTGAGTGCTCAGTTTGATTTCTCAACCTTGATGTTGCTTCATCATCCAAGTCATGATCATTTTCATTTCCTCCCCCTGTGAAGTTGCTACTATTCACAGGTGCATCTTGGATGCTAGTCTCTTCACTGTTGATTGGATCAGATTCTTCTCTTGCTTCATCATTCACTTGAGTTTGTTGAACTAGAGTTTCAACTTCAGTTTCAATCTCTTCATCAGGATCATCTAGATTTTCAAACTTTAATGGATCTCTATCTGCATCATTGGCTTCTTCTAATCCAGGTAGTTTGATGTCATCAAATGTCACATCTGTGTTTTCCATAACTTTCTTTTGACTGATGAGATAAACTTTGTATGCAATTCTCTCCATAGAATAGCCAAGAAAAATTCCTTCAAATGCCTTTGCATCAAACTTCCCAACATATTCTGAATTGTCTTTCAACACAAAGCATTTGCTTCCAAAAATATGAACATACTTTAGAGTAGGCTTCTTTCTAGTCATCAAATTGTAAGGTGTCTTTCCAGTGTTTTTGTTGATGAGGGTTCTGTTCTGGATATAGCATGCAGTGCTCACAGCCTCAGCCCAGAAACATGTAGGCATCTTTGCATCAAGCAACATTGTTCTAGCAGCCTCAATTAGAGTTCTATTCTTTCTCTCAACTACTCTATTTTGTTGTGGAGTCCTTGGAGTTGAGAATTATTGAGAAATGCCATTCTCTTTGCAAAATGCTTCAAGTAAGGCATTTCTGAACTCTGTTCCATTATCACTTCTCAATGCAATCACACTTGCATTGTTGGCTTTGCTTCCTTATCAACTTTCTTTATGTGCTCAATGATTACTTGTGGAGCCTCATTCTTTGATGCTAGAAATTCCACCCATGTATACCTTGTGTAGTCATCAACCATCACTAGGGCATACTTCTTTCTTGAGAGTGACATAATATTGATAGGCCCAAACAAATCCATATGAATTAATTACAGGGGATTGGTGATTGATGTCACTGTCTTTGACTTGTGGCTTGACCTTTTCATCTTTCCTTTTTGGAAAGCCTCACACACTCCTTCTTGACAGAATTCAAGTGTGGGCATGCCTCTCACCAACTCTCTTTTGACTAGAGAATTAATGGCCTTGAAGTTCAGGTGTGATAACTTCTTGTGCCATAGCCAACAATCTTCATTTGATGCTTTTGAGTAGAAGCAACAAACTTTGTCCTTGTTTGCAGAGTCCATATTGGCTACAAACAGGCTCCCTTTTCTTACTCCAGATAGAGCAAAATCACCAGTCTTCTTGTGGGTGATCAAACATTCATCTTAGTCAAAATTTACCTTGAATCCTCTATCAGTAAACTGACCAACACTTAGCAGATTATGCTTGAGACCCTTGACTAGTGCTACATCTTCAATGATGACATTACCAACTTTTAACTTGCCATATCCCAATGTGTTACCCATGCTGTCATCTCCAAAAGCAACCATTGGGCCAGCCTTCTCCTCATATTGTGATAGCAGGGCCATATCACTAGTCATGTGATTTGAGCATCCACTGTCCAAAATCCACATGACCTTCTTTTCACTTTCTTTGCCCTGCAAGCACAAAGGTATTACTTTTTTTTTGGTACACCCAAACAAGTTTGGGTCCACTTGGCTTAGAAACAGATGTATCAAAAATAGCATGCTTATCAACTTTCTTAGGACTAGTCTTCTTGTCACTGTTAGAAGTCTTAGAATCTTAATTCTTGGACTTAGATGACAGAGTACCTTCCTGACTCTTGGAGGACTTGAAGACTCTGGCCTTGTGTAGTGTGTGTGAATGTTTTGACTGATGCAACCATCCATGAATTGTCTTCTCAAATTAAAACAGCTAGTCATAACATTCATGTTGCATGGCATACAGTCAAGTTTATCACAGAAAGGTGAATCTCTATGTCTTAAAGGCACAGAGCAATCATAGAAAGGCTTAGCTACACTACTAGTTGGTTTCTTGCATGCATGAGTTAAGTGATTAGTGCTAAAACAGTTTTGACAAACTTTCCTAGGGGCATTTGGCACATAAGCATAATTATTATTTTGTTTATCCCTAGCTTGCCATTCATATTTTGTTTCTTATTAGCCACTTTCTTCTCAGATTCATTTTTCCCAGCTGAAACAAACTTCTCAGTTCTAGGTCTACCTCCTACTGGCTTCTTGGCTTTTGCCTTGACACTCTCACTCTTAGAGGATGCTGGTTGTACACTAGACTATGCCTCATCCTCATCATTCAACATTTGCTTAATGAGTAAGGCATCCTCTTCAATTTCAAATGTTGGTTCTTTAAAAATTGGAGACTCGGTCTTTTTCAAAATGTGAGGCACTTCATCCTGAACAACTATGTCATCTTCAATGACAGCATAGCCTTTCCTCTTTTTAAGAGTGCCATAGTCAAGTCCAATGGTAGCCTTGGGTTTAGCATGGTTTTTTTGATGGTAGGACTGCAATAGACTAGAGGAGTTCTTAAAGGTTTTCAGTTTGAATTCATTTTCAGCTAGTTCATCCCAAAGAGCCTTCTCAACCTGACTAGCACATAGAACCTTATTCTGCAGATATTCAACTTCTTTCTTAAGGTTATCAACTTGCATAGCAGTTAGCTCAAGTTCTTCATTCTTCTTGTTTAACAATTCATTCTTAGCAAACAGTTTGGCAATCTCTTCATTAGCAGCAGTCATACTAGTATGAATATTAAACATTTCAATAGATAGTTGTTCAACCATGCATTTATACTCAGAAACAGACATATCTATGGTAGTGAGAGATGGTACCTGAAAGTCAGATAGAGATTGTTCATCCTTGGAATCAGCCATCAAGGCATAGTTGCAGAATTCTTGCTCCTCTCCATCACTATCAGAGTCATCCCAACAATTCCCTTCAGCTATGTAGGCCTTGCCTTGTGTTTGCTTTTTCAGAAACTCATTATCCTTCTTTTTAGGCTTCTTGCATTCACTGGCAAAATGCCCTAGGTCATTGCATCTATAACACCTTACAGATGACCTATCCACATGGCTGTTTTTGAATTTATTCTTGTTTGCTTTCACAGGTGCCTTGCTCTTGTTGAATGAATGGTTTTGGGGTCTAGGTTTGAAGGGTTGGTTCCTCTTGAATCTGATGTTTGGAAACTTTCTGGCCATTAAAGCATATGAAGTGTTTTCCATGCCATCTAGTTCTTCAAGAGTATAGAACTCTTCTTCTTCCTTTTCCTCAATAGGTTCAGTCACTTCACCTTCATTTTCTTCATCATCTACTATATCTTCTATACTCAGCTGACTTGTAGATGCTTCTAGGTCTTGAATAGATTTGCTAACAATCAAGGCACATGATGTGTTTATCATTTTGCCTTAGTTGGCTTGGATAGCCCTCTTCTGAAGCAACTCAAGCTCATGAGTCTTTAAGACCCCATAGAGCACATCATATGTGACTATGTTCAAATCTCTTTCTTTTAGAAAAATGACCCTTTGCTCTGGATGGTTTAGTGAAGACAATAGAAACTTCATGTTCAACTCCTTGGTGCTGTAAACCTTCCCATTCATCTGTAGCTCAGTCTCCAACTTGTGAAACCTTTCAAACATGTCAGTAATGCTTTCCTTGGTCTGAGCCATGAAAGCTTCATACTGTGTGACCAGTATCTGTTTCTTGTTTTCACTCACCTCCTCTGTTCCTTCACATAACACCTCAATATGATCCCATATCTTCTTTGCTATTTTGCAAGAGGATATGTTAGCAAACATTGACAGTTCCATAGAATCTATGATTAATAACATGAGATGACTGTCGAGAGCAACCATCTTCTTTTCTGTCTCTGTCCATTTGGATGGTTCTTTAGCCACATAGGATCTTGGAATGATTACAATTCCAACAGTCTTTTCAGAAATCTCCTGTTGTGGAATAAAGGGACCATTCTTGAGTATCTCAGGATATAGAGGGTTAGCAGCTTTGATGAACAACGACATTTTAATCTTCCAGAGGTTGTAATTCTCTTTGTCGAACTTAGGGACCTACACTATTCCTGTAGACTTTGGTGTATTCATGATCTTTTTCTGTTTTTAAATAAATAGCCTGCTCTGATACCACTTGTTGAGTATTGAATATACCGAAGAGAATACAAAGGGGGGTGAATGGATTCTTAAACTTTTGTTCTGATAAGTGTTTTAGGTGATGGTTGTTTGAAGGGTTTGAATCTGGTTGTGTAACAGAGTGTGTGTTTGTGTTTAACAGATTATGTAAGTGCGGAATATAAACACAAGAACACGATCACTCACTTTAATCTAATAATGTATTAGATAAAGATTTGCTACAAACTGTGAATACAAATGTTATTATTCTCAGCTTCACTTTTCTCAGAGAAAAATGTATATATCTAAATGTTATTGAAAAGCTTAACTACTAGAGAAGTGAGGTTGTACTCTTGTAGAACATGAGTATAGCTACTTACTACAAACAGGGTGACATACAAAATTACTTTCTAATATGTCAATCCCTTTTTTAGTAATATCCAAACGGCTTGAGATTTGACTTTCTTTAACTCTGTTCAGATCCACTTCTTTAGCATCTTATCTCCTGAGACATCTATCTAAGCTTCTTATAGTATTTCCAAAATTACTTTACAGTACTGTGGTTCTGAAAGTGTTTTGGCTTGCTGCAGGTTTCTGACTTGTACAATTCTGCAGTATTTTGTCTCCAAGACTGCATTCGAGAAGTAACTAAGTGGTTGATTCGAGAACTAGAACTGACTTAATAAATAACTATGAGTTCTCGAATACTGTATAATTGACATATTGAATCACTTCTCGAATTAGTCTTTTCTTCAGGAATCCTTGACTTGTCGAATAGAGCTTTTAGTTTATGGAGTCCTTGAGATGTCGAATAGCTTCTTTAGTCCTTGAGATATCGAATGTAGCTTTAACTTGTTGACTCTTAGAGAACTCTAATGATACTTTGACTTGTTGACTTCTTGAGTTCTCGGATAGAGTATTAGACATGTCGAAGAATCTCTGAGTTGTCGAATGAGGCTTTGACTAGTTGACTTCCAGAGATATCGAACAGTGTCCTTGTAGATATCGAATCCTTGACTTGTCGAATGCTAGACTTCTCGAATAGATCAAAACACTTCTCGAATCGGTACTTAGGCAAATCTTCATTCTCCAAATTCCAACTGTGTTTATTTTGACAGTCTTGGTCTTCAAGCTTGAGGCATGATCCTTGGAACTTCTTTCAAGCATTATTCTCTGACTTTAATTACAGTTACACAGGTAGAATTTGATGCCTGTTATAAGTACTACAACAAGTAGAAACTCTACAACTAGAGTTTCCCTCAATTAAGAGGTCATGTAGGTAATGCAAAGCATTACAGTCAATTAGGCTTGTTATTAGATGTATACAGGCATGCCTCTGTGACTAACAAGGTACCCTGTGCTCATTACCCAATTGGTAAGCTAATGAGGGTTGAAATTTGAAATTTGAATTTTCAAATTGCTCTCTCTCTCTCTCTCTCTCTCTCCCATTCTCTCTCCTACTCTCTCTACTATTATCTCTTTTTCTCTCATGTCTTTGCAGAATCTTGGAGGCATAATGCTGATTATTGAGCTTAAAGTGTTTTACTAATTGAAAATAATAAAATTGATATTAAAATAACTGAGCAAAAAGAAAAAATTCAAATAAAAATTCGACCTGACTGAAAGATCTTCAAACACGATCTAACGATTTTTAACTTTACAAATGGGATGTTCGATAAGATTGTGATACATATGGTATTGATTATGGGTTATACATGGGTTTAGGCAGATGTTGATTACATTTAGTCATTTAATAGTCTGCTTGATCAAGAAATTTAAGATTAAATTATTAAGAGAATGACATATTACATGCTTCGAGTTAAATTTATAATATCATGATTAAAGAGATTATATTACATGGACCATTTCAAACGGTTTAATCGAATCATGGATTTAATTATTTTTGCTTGAGTAACAATGATATATTACTAGATATCACTCATTGTTTACAATTTCAATTAAATATTTAAATTGCAGCGAACATAATAATAACCTACAGGGTCACACACAAATAACGCTTGAAGAAAAAATAATTCAGATTATGAATTTAAATTAATTAAGTAATTATTCTATTTATAGCATTAATTATGTATGACTTAATTAATTAATTAAATAAATATAAAAACAGAATTACTTAAACTAATTCTGAAAGTAGTTATTAATTAATTAAGTGCGACTTAATTAAATAATAAATTAGAATTTCATATTAGAATTAATTATAATTAGAAAACTAACTATGTTATATATATATATATATATATATATATATATATATATATATATATATATATATATATATATATATATATATATTACATAGAGTTGCACTCTAGAAAGAGCACCTTATATAAAGAGCAATAAAGAACATAATCATAAAACTTTCTTTTTCATAAAAAATTCATTTGTTATGATTAGAATCACAAATTTTAATGACAATTAAACCTAACATATCGAATCTAACATAGAATCTCATCTAAATTTAAAAATCAAACGTTATATAGAATCCAGTGTATAATCTTATATATATATTTGGAACAATAAAATTATGTGTGATCATGTAATATTTGATCATAATTTTTTGTTAGATTCTATTTTTAATCATAAAACATCATTTTTGATGTGTAAATTAGAATCTAAATGCGATTTTATGTAAGATTCTATGGTGTTCTTTATTCTTTATATAAGGGTGTTCTTCATGGTGGAATGATATATATATATATATATATATATATATATATATAGAGTTGCACTCCATAGCAAACACCTTATATAACAAACAATAAAGAACACCTCATATCTAATATAATTTAAGAGTTCCGTCATAGCACTCAATACAAAAAGTTATTATTTTTTTACCCTCTAGCAAACCAGCAAAATTTTTTTTTTGAAAATTTACTGTTCATTGATGATGTCATCAGTGAACAGTAATTTTCAATTTTTTTTGCAGACTTGATAGAGGGTAAAAAAATAACAACTTTTTGTATTGGGTGCCCCTGGCGGGGCCAAAGGATCTAATAGATCTAAGGTGTTCTTTGTTATTTGTTATATAAGAGTGTTCTGTATGGAGCAAAGGCCTATATATATATATATATATATATATATATATATATATATATATATATATATATATATATATATATATATATATATATATAGGCTAGCGTTCAAATAGAAACCAACCTTAGAATAGAAACTAGAAACCTACACTAAATAAATTATATTTCATTTATTTTAATGGCCCCGCTAGGGGCACCTTCACAAAAAACGTTTAAAATTTTTGGCTCTATTCAACAAAAATATAAAAAAATAAAAAAAAAATTTAAAAAAAAGGTACTGTTCACGTGCCACGTCATCACGTGAACAATAACTTTTTTTTAAAATTTTTTATATTTTTTTATATTTTTGTTGAATAGAGACAATAATTTTAAATGTTTTTTGTATTGATGTACCCCTAATTTGGTCATTAGATTAGCTTGAAATATTTAATTTAGGTTTAGTTTCTAGTTTCTATTCTAAGTTAGTTTCTATTAGAACAAAACCCTATATATATATATATATATATATATATATAGGGGTGTTCACGGATCGGGTTGGGCGGGTTGGGAGGATTTTATGACCCAACCCAATTTAATCGGTTTAGAAAATTTTCAACCCAACCCATAAAAATTGTAACGCCCCCAAATCCGGGGTCAGTAGATTTGGGCGTCACGCTGACAAACTCAAAAATTCTAACAAAAATTGGCCATGATGTATTCGTAAATACAACATAAACCTGCTGAATAATAAACAAAAAAAAAAATCTGAAATCAACTAAAACTGAAATAAAACTTAAAAACTCAACTGAAAGTTCTTTGACCCCAACTCACGACTAAGGATCTTAGGTTACAGTTCTAGAAACAAGAAAACCCAAACCAACTTAAATACAACTTTATATACAAAACTTAAATCACTGGTATAACTTCGAAAGGAAGTGTACCAGGCCACTAATCAAATACATACTATAACTACTAACTATATTTACATACAACAAATCAAACTTTAAATCTAAACACCTTGATCCACATCAGCTTGATAACAGCGTTCTGCTTCTGCTTTCCACTTCTGAACTGCGCAGGCTAAGTCTCGCCACTAGTTTACTGAAAAATTAGATTTTAAAAACAACAAGTGTGAGCCAAAGAATGCTCAGCAAGTTAATAATATAGCAAAACGATAATATCTCAATAATTCATTGATGAACAATATCAATGAATATTCTATCTCAAGAGATCATTGAATTTCAATCATAAGGTAAAACTTTTTCATTTACTACAAACCATCACTACCTCAGATAAAACTTTGAGAAAAAGAATATCAAGAAATTCCCCAATCATTCTTACTCCACTTTCACGTACAATGTTACTCGCGAAGAGAATAACTAGGAAACCTCTATCCATCCTTAAACTCATTGTTTTACTGAGTTCCAAGTTTTATCAAGTAAAACAATTATAACTCGAAATCAAAATTCTAATAACTGAGAAGGTTTGTAATACTAGATTCAATACTTTTAATACTTGCAAAATACTTTAACTGCCTCTTTAACAAAATCTCCAAGAAATTCTCACTTACTCAAATCTCATTCATGTCCACTAAGCGTTTGCATACCTAGCTGCCTAACCGGCCTGACAATCATGAGTTTGAATAAATAAGAAGATCTCAAATCATTCTCGGTTCTCACTATCACTGCACAACACATGCCACAGTGACCGTAATAACCGTGAATTAGTTTTCACCGTTCAAAGTACTAATATAAATAACTTTCCATTTTTTTATACTAAAAGTACTTATTAACTCAAATCATAACTTTGATATCCATCATACTTGAAAATGAAAATGTACTTTAACTTAAACATTCTATCATGAGAATATACTTGCATAAAAACGTCTAATAGAATTGGAGTTTTAATCATACTCTGGACATTACAGGTGATCAGCCACGTAAAGTCCAGCTGAAAACAATACTCTGGGATCCCTCACTAGGCACTTATTGACATTGGCCTTTAATGCTGGACTAGGACCACCCTAGCCTCTTACGCTAAACAAAAGTGCTGGACTAGGACCACCCTAGCCTCTTACGCTTATCAAATTTATAAGCAATCTTATTAACACTTTAAAACATTTCACTTTTCAGTCCTTTATACTCACTGATAACAGATCAGCCCAGTATAAGGAATTTTAAAAACATCTTTAATAAATTAAGCCATTTTAAGAAACAATACTAAAAGATTTAGGAACAGGGAAGCGTCCGATATATGGAATAAGCATTTTGGGAAACATGTATAATAACAGGACTTTCATTTTTAAGCAATCTCAATGTTATATATAGCAACCAACATATATATATATATATATATATATATATATATATATAAAATTCTTCCAATTCCATTAAACTAATTTACCATCAGTTAATCTCAGGGAAATCATCTATATTAAGAACATTATACTAAAACAAGAAATAAGAATGCAATACCTGTAAAAACTTTAACAGAATATTACTAACAATACTTAAGAAAGAGTAATACTAGCAATAAAACTGAAATTCTACTTTTCACATGATATATGAATAGAACATATCATTATCAATAATTTGAAGGAGAGGATACTAGGAATAAGATTTGAAGGGAACATTTATACTAAATAAAAACATATTTATCTCGCTTGAACGATAAGCGAGGGTTAGTACACTTGCCTCGTTCCACGCGTCGATTTGCTACTTACTTAACCTGGGCCTTTATTCGATCACGCATGCATCTTCTTCAATAAACCGTCAACATGCACTGGCTCTATATCGAATCCCTAATCATACTTGAAATAATAGTAAAGTACTATTTAGTACATAAACAATCCAACCGATAACTAATTACTTATAACTCACAAAGCAATACATACATAAATATATATATCCACACCTCAATAATCATCACATATGTACTTAAACACTTATATATATATATGCCTTTAAATCTTTAAATCAAATAATTTAAATAACTTAAAATGCAGGGGATTTTTAGAAAATTTCGGCATGACCTATTCGTTTATCGGACTATGGGCACAGCCCCTCAAATACAATTCTTCCCTGCTTTTCAATTCAACCAATCCAATGAAATAACAAGCTGTTTCTATGACAGCAACATAAATTAAACAAATAATGAAAAGTACCCGCCCGAACATGCGGCAACTAAACACATAAGAAAAGTATCCGCCCAGACATGCGGCAACTAAACATGTAAAGAAATTTACCCGCCCAGACATGCGGCACCTCAACACGTAAGAAAAGTAAATTGATAACTTAACTTTACTATAAATTACATTTGAAAACTAAATTAAAACCACCACACAGCCTCTAGGGCCAGTGGTACTTTTCAGAAATCATTTTAATACCAAGTATTATTTACTAATAAACGACAACCAAATAATCACTTATAATCCACCAAGTAGCGATTTAACAAATATAATTGCCACCCAAATTCAACATACAATTTACTAATCAAATAACACCTCCGATAATTACTAACAATTATCAAGGTAAATTAGTAACCGCTTACTCATCAATACCAAGTACTCGACAATTACGCATTTAGCACATAGAAACTTACGAGTTATCCAACTCTTATGACTATACATTATATAGCGATAACAATTAGCACTTAGCATTTAACAATTACAATTGCAAACTAGTAACTACCGATTAGCAATTAACAAATAACATTTAATAATCGCTAACCCGTACCTTTAATCGGGCCCACAATTAATCTCAACAATATAGACCCTCGGAATTTAATCTAATCACTAAAATTAACAATTAATCTCGCAATTTGAAATCTAATTATAATACAACAATTAATTAATACTCGTAATTTCACAACTAGTTTAACACGGAAATTAAATAATTAAAATTACGAAATTATACCATTCCAAGCATCTCTGCATAAACAGCCGGGACATCAAAACTACCACACCCGCTTTCATATACAATCAATTTAAACATTTGAACAAATTTACGATTTCACTGAATCAATTGAACCAAGAATCATTGTTAACTGAATTGAAATCTCAGAAAAATACGAACCAACCGAGCAACAAATTATGACATCACAGCCTCAAAGAAACAGTCTAGCCGCAACAATCAATACACACACCCTCATGAGATACACATACACACGGTTACACTACACACACTCGACCACACTATACACACGATTTTACACACACACACACGCTGCCTTACACACACACACACACACACACACACACATATATATATATATATATATATATATACACAACATAGCAGATTTCGCACACCCTCACGCAATATCACACACACAAACGCACACGGAGACACACATACACTCCTAAACGCAGCACACACACCCTACGGAATACACACACATAACAAAGGGGGCAGCCGAGATGAATAGAGAGGGGAGAAAGAACTACCTCCGAGCGAGAAGTCGAGAGAAGCGAGAGAGATATGGTCGGGAGAGGAAGAGAGAGGTAGAGAGAGATTGAGATAGAGGGAGAGGAAACTCTGGATACTTCGAGAGGTAACAGTCGAGACTGAATTGGGGAAAACAGGGGACTGTGGTTAAAAGATATAAAGGCAATTTCATAATTTCAAACAAGTTGAAAAATCTACTTCAAATCATTTTTAAAATCAAAATTAAATAGAACATTAGTAGTAAAATAATTTTAAAATTTTTAAAATAAATTTTATGAAATTACAAACATCCCCATATTTTTAAAATATTTTTAGGATCAAAAATGAATTAAATATGAATTTTCAAAGTTTTGATCCTTTAAATACAATAAAACTCTTAAAATAATTTTAAAATACTAAAACACCCAAATTAATCCACCCAACACTTTTAAAAACTAAATAAATATATAAAGATAATTTTACAAAAGATTTCATGATTTGATCCAACTCCGATAAATAAATAAAGATTTTTTAAGATCAATAATACTTGTTTTAAATACTTTTAAATCACTAAAAATACAATTAAAAATACTGGGGCACACATAAATCCATATAACTCAATATATACTCATATAAACTCAATACTAAATATCGTTGAATCCCACAACGATATTCTCAAATCCAATTCCATCCTTTAAATACTAATTAACATAATTAAATAAGAATAAAATAATAATAATAATAAATCCTAAAATAATCTGGTATCTTACATTCTACCCACCTTAAAAGGATTCCGTCCTCGGAATCAGGTAAATAAGGGTTATTGGGGTTTACTCTACCAACTCGGGTTGCATCTGCAACTCTACTAATCTGCACTCTGGATACTTATTTACTATACTGGGATCTCTACTGACCTCTCTATATAGAACAACTCTAATCGTAGTACTATACGTCACGCGTTACTAGTATTCTAAACTCGATTGGCATACGTTCAAGACTACTCTAGATATTATGATTCATGATATTTGAAAAGAACGATTTCACATCGTAGCAAAGGTTTCACAATTGTAGAATTAATTCATGAGTTTTCAAACAAATATTCTTTGAAATGAAAAATTACTGAGTGATCAACATGATCAAATGAACCTTGTTGCGTGCCTTATTCAAGACATGACTAAAGGTAATTAACCTTCTTGTACTTCACAACACACAAGTGATGGCGTCCCATCAGACTGCTATCACACAGACAAACAGTCCTTGTGTCCCCTATAAATAGGGTTGTTCACCTCAGTTGGAGTAAAGAAGCATAAAAAGATTCGAACATCAAATTAACAATCAATTGATGAGAAATTCTCAGACATACCCCTGGATTACAACTAAACGGATTCCATGGGTACTACTTCAGAAGAAAAGGATAATCAGGAAAGAAATGATTTGCAGAATACTAAGAAATAATGATTTATCAATAATAGAATCATTCACTGATGAAGAAAATTAGATACTCAAATATCACTTGACAGGGTTTTAGAAATAAAGGAAATAGGCATCAAAACAACCTCTGTCATAACTGGAATCCCAAATTCGGGGGAAAGACAATTGTCAAAATAACTCAACAAAGGAATATTTATCAAGAAGAAAGGTATTGCCAAGATCTCTCCACTGGCTCGTAATCCGCCCTAAACTCTTCTACTATACGTCCTAAGGTCACCTATTCTATACGTCGTCGTCACTCGCACTAAACTCTTAAGGTTCCACTACCTGCTTCTACAGTCACAAGGGTTCCTACCCAACTCAGCTCACTATCTGTCACCACTCACATCTTAACTCACTAACTGGTACTATATCCAATAGTCCAACACGAGTCCTATATGAACTCTGACGTTCCTTACTTAACTATACACACTCCTACACACTCTCGTTTCTAGTTTACTATAACCTACGCTCTGATACCAACCTGTAACGCCCCCAAATCCGGGGTCAGTAGATTTGGGCGTCACGCTGACAAACTCAAAAATTCTAACAAAAATTGGCCATGATGTATTCGTAAATACAACATAAACCTGCTGAATAATAAACAAAAAAAAAAAATCTGAAATCAACTAAAACTGAAATAAAACTTAAAAACTCAACTGAAAGTTCTTTGACCCCAACTCACGACTAAGGATCTTAGGTTACAGTTCTAGAAACAAGAAAACCCAAACCAACTTAAATACAACTTTATATACAAAACTTAAATCACTGGTATAACTTCGAAAGGAAGTGTACCAGGCCACTAATCAAATACATACTATAACTACTAACTATATTTACATACAACAAATCAAACTTTAAATCTAAACACCTTGATCCACATCAGCTTGATAACAGCGTTCTGCTTCTGCTTTCCACTTCTGAACTGCGCAGGCTAAGTCTCGCCACTAGTTTACTGAAAAATTAGATTTTAAAAACAACAAGTGTGAGCCAAAGAATGCTCAGCAAGTTAATAATATAGCAAAACGATAATATCTCAATAATTCATTGATGAACAATATCAATGAATATTCTATCTCAAGAGATCATTGAATTTCAATCATAAGGTAAAACTTTTTCATTTACTACAAACCATCACTACCTCAGATAAAACTTTGAGAAAAAGAATATCAAGAAATTCCCCAATCATTCTTACTCCACTTTCACGTACAATGTTACTCGCGAAGAGAATAACTAGGAAACCTCTATCCATCCTTAAACTCATTGTTTTACTGAGTTCCAAGTTTTATCAAGTAAAACAATTATAACTCGAAATCAAAATTCTAATAACTGAGAAGGTTTGTAATACTAGATTCAATACTTTTAATACTTGCAAAATACTTTAACTGCCTCTTTAACAAAATCTCCAAGAAATTCTCACTTACTCAAATCTCATTCATGTCCACTAAGCGTTTGCATACCTAGCTGCCTAACCGGCCTGACAATCATGAGTTTGAATAAATAAGAAGATCTCAAATCATTCTCGGTTCTCACTATCACTGCACAACACATGCCACAGTGACCGTAATAACCGTGAATTAGTTTTCACCGTTCAAAGTACTAATATAAATAACTTTCCATTTTTTTATACTAAAAGTACTTATTAACTCAAATCATAACTTTGATATCCATCATACTTGAAAATGAAAATGTACTTTAACTTAAACATTCTATCATGAGAATATACTTGCATAAAAACGTCTAATAGAATTGGAGTTTTAATCATACTCTGGACATTAAAGGTGATCAGCCACGTAAAGTCCAGCTGAAAACAATACTCTGGGATCCCTCACTAGGCACTTATTGACATTGGCCTTTAATGCTGGACTAGGACCACCCTAGCCTCTTACGCTAAACAAAAGTGCTGGACTAGGACCACCCTAGCCTCTTACGCTTATCAAATTTATAAGCAATCTTATTAACACTTTAAAACATTTCACTTTTCAGTCCTTTATACTCACTGATAACAGATCAGCCCAGTATAAGGAATTTTAAAAACATCTTTAATAAATTAAGCCATTTTAAGAAACAATACTAAAAGATTTAGGAACAGGGAAGCGTCCGATATATGGAATAAGCATTTTGGGAAACATGTATAATAACAGGACTTTCATTTTTAAGCAATCTCAATGTTATATATAGCAACCAACATATATATATATATATATATATATATATATATATAAAATTCTTCCAATTCCATTAAACTAATTTACCATCAGTTAATCTCAGGGAAATCATCTATATTAAGAACATTATACTAAAACAAGAAATAAGAATGCAATACCTGTAAAAACTTTAACAGAATATTACTAACAATACTTAAGAAAGAGTAATACTAGCAATAAAACTGAAATTCTACTTTTCACATGATATATGAATAGAACATATCATTATCAATAATTTGAAGGAGAGGATACTAGGAATAAGATTTGAAGGGAACATTTATACTAAATAAAAACATATTTATCTCGCTTGAACGATAAGCGAGGGTTAGTACACTTGCCTCGTTCCACGCGTCGATTTGCTACTTACTTAACCTGGGCCTTTATTCGATCACGCATGCATCTTCTTCAATAAACCGTCAACATGCACTGGCTCTATATCGAATCCCTAATCATACTTGAAATAATAGTAAAGTACTATTTAGTACATAAACAATCCAACCGATAACTAATTACTTATAACTCACAAAGCAATACATACATAAATATATATATCCACACCTCAATAATCATCACATATGTACTTAAACACTTATATATATATATGCCTTTAAATCTTTAAATCAAATAATTTAAATAACTTAAAATGCAGGGGATTTTTAGAAAATTTCGGCATGACCTATTCGTTTATCGGACTATGGGCACAGCCCCTCAAATACAATTCTTCCCTGCTTTTCAATTCAACCAATCCAATGAAATAACAAGCTGTTTCTATGACAGCAACATAAATTAAACAAATAATGAAAAGTACCCGCCCGAACATGCGGCAACTAAACACATAAGAAAAGTATCCGCCCAGACATGCGGCAACTAAACATGTAAAGAAATTTACCCGCCCAGACATGCGGCACCTCAACACGTAAGAAAAGTAAATTGATAACTTAACTTTACTATAAATTACATTTGAAAACTAAATTAAAACCACCACACAGCCTCTAGGGCCAGTGGTACTTTTCAGAAATCATTTTAATACCAAGTATTATTTACTAATAAACGACAACCAAATAATCACTTATAATCCACCAAGTAGCGATTTAACAAATATAATTGCCACCCAAATTCAACATACAATTTACTAATCAAATAACACCTCCGATAATTACTAACAATTATCAAGGTAAATTAGTAACCGCTTACTCATCAATACCAAGTACTCGACAATTACGCATTTAGCACATAGAAACTTACGAGTTATCCAACTCTTATGACTATACATTATATAGCGATAACAATTAGCACTTAGCATTTAACAATTACAATTGCAAACTAGTAACTACCGATTAGCAATTAACAAATAACATTTAATAATCGCTAACCCGTACCTTTAATCGGGCCCACAATTAATCTCAACAATATAGACCCTCGGAATTTAATCTAATCACTAAAATTAACAATTAATCTCGCAATTTGAAATCTAATTATAATACAACAATTAATTAATACTCGTAATTTCACAACTAGTTTAACACGGAAATTAAATAATTAAAATTACGAAATTATACCATTCCAAGCATCTCTGCATAAACAGCCGGGACATCAAAACTACCACACCCGCTTTCATATACAATCAATTTAAACATTTGAACAAATTTACGATTTCACTGAATCAATTGAACCAAGAATCATTGTTAACTGAATTGAAATCTCAGAAAAATACGAACCAACCGAGCAACAAATTATGACATCACAGCCTCAAAGAAACAGTCTAACCGCAACAATCAATACACACACCCTCATGAGATACACATACACACGGTTACACTACACACACTCGACCACACTATACACACGATTTTACACACACACACACGCTGCCTTACACACACACACACACACACACACACACACATATATATATATATATATATATACACAACATAGCAGATTTCGCACACCCTCACGCAATATCACACACACAAACGCACACGGAGACACACATACACTCCTAAACGCAGCACACACACCCTACGGAATACACACACACAACAAAGGGGGCAGCCGAGATGAATAGAGAGGGGAGAGAGAACTACCTCCGAGCGAGAAGTCGAGAGAAGCGAGAGAGATATGGTCGGGAGAGGAAGAGAGAGGTAGAGAGAGATTGAGATAGAGGGAGAGGAAACTCTGGATACTTCGAGAGGTAACAGTCGAGACTGAATTGGGGAAAACAGGGGACTGTGGTTAAAAGATATAAAGGCAATTTCATAATTTCAAACAAGTTGAAAAATCTACTTCAAATCATTTTTAAAATCAAAATTAAATAGAACATTAGTAGTAAAATAATTTTAAAATTTTTAAAATAAATTTTATGAAATTACAAACATCCCCATATTTTTAAAATATTTTTAGGATAAAAAATGAATTAAATATGAATTTTCAAAGTTTTGATCCTTTAAATACAATAAAACTCTTAAAATAATTTTAAAATACTAAAACACCCAAATTAATCCACCCAACACTTTTAAAAACTAAATAAATATATAAAGATAATTTTACAAAAGATTTCATGATTTGATCCAACTCCGATAAATAAATAAAGATTTTTGAAGATCAATAATACTTGTTTTAAATACTTTTAAATCACTAAAAATACAATTAAAAATACTGGGGCACACATAAATCCATATAACTCAATATATACTCATATAAACTCAATACTAAATATCGTTGAATCCCACAACGATATTCTCAAATCCAATTCCATCCTTTAAATACTAATTAACATAATTAAATAAGAATAAAATAATAATAATAAATCCTAAAATAATCTGGTATCTTACAAAAATAGAATTTGTAAACCAACCATTTAATTTATTTCGGTTTGGATCGGTTTGGATCGGATTAGTAAATATATAAATAAATTTTTTATCAAAAAAATTAAAACTGAAAATGGAAGTTCAAAACAAATCGGAAATAGTTCAACAAAATATTACAATCATTCGTTGAACACAAATAACATTGGTCTTAAATATCTGAAATTCTGAATTTTAACACATAAAAAGAAATTGGTTAAACACTAGACATAGTCTTTAAATTTGAACTGAATCATAACATAGATGAATCAGTTATACAAATTAGTGTATTTGTAATACGTGATACTTTGATTGGATAAATTGTAATGGACCGGATTCCGGAGTCAGACTATAGTGGACTACTGGAATGGACTGGACTAATACTAATACTAATGTCTAATGGGTTGGGCTTATATATTTTAATTATCTTATTTTTAATCGGATCGGGTTGGATTGGATCGAATTTTAAAAACCGAAACCCATATCCAACCCATTAAAACCGGGTTGACGTTTTTTCAATCCGAGTATACATCGGGTTGGAAAAAATCGGTTTGGATCGGCCGAAAAGTGCCCGATTTGGATCGGATTGGTCGGGTTGGCCAAACCGTGAACAACCCTATTTATATATATCATTTTGGCTAATTTTGTTTAGCGACACATCAATCCTTCGAAACAAGTGTTCGTGTGGATGGAGAAAGAAGCAGTTTCTCTACCCATTTTGAGAGAAAGAGATTGATGGAGAAAGAAGCAGTTTCGGGTGCTAGAACACATCAATCCTTCGAAACAAGCGCACGTGTGGATATCGTAAAGCATATATCGCAATAACGGGATACATGGTGATTGAAAAAACTTTGGATCTCCATTAGTCAATTGTTAAAACTTCTTTAAGATATTTATTTCTAAATTTCGAATTCAATCTTTTGTTTTCGCATGGATTCTGCGAAGAATTTCAATTTTGATTTGTTTTACGTATTTTTTCACTACGTTTACGTGCACGAAATCCTTCATTAACGGTATAATTAAACATCTAATTAAACATTAAGTTAAATTTAACATAAAATCATGATTTCAAAAATTTGATGATCGGAACTAATTAGTTAAGGTTGGTAACTCTGAATTAATTAAAAAGATTAATCAGATTAATAATATGAAACATTCTAAAATTATAATAATATTCAATACATTAATGTTATTTATAATAAAAAATATTATTAAAATAAAAAATACCCATATTTTCAAACTTTTTTGTATAAATACAATAAAAACGAATCAATAATAAATTATTTAAAAATTAATCAATTTTTTTTTTAAAAATAAATCCAAAATATGTAGTTCACCAAATATTAATTTTTCTTCCAACTAAACACGACTAATAAATATTACTCCGCCCGTCTCATTAATTTTGTCACTTTGACCAAATTTTGGTCAAATTGAACGATTTTGTAACGAGAATTACTTACATTATATGATAATTATTATTATTTTTTTAAATTACAAACACAAAGTATATTCATCGTGATATGAAATTCAATTTTTAAATTTAAGAAAACATGAAAAATGAAATCATAATTTGATATCAAAATTTGATGAGTTTGATAAACAAAATTAAATTAGAAAAAAATAAATGGAACGGCTTAGAAAAAAAAAATGAATGGAACGGGGAGTACAGTAGTACCTTTATAAATGGAGCACACGCAGGAATGAAATAAACAGACCGCCATAAGTTTTTGAAGTTAGTGCGGGAAGCTGAAAATTTCATTTTGGCGCATACAGGCACAGCTTGTTGAACAAGCCTCTCAAGTCACCTAATCATCTTCCCCACACAAAAAGTATCCATATACAAACCAGATAAAATAACTGTTTCTTCTTTCTTTCTTTTTTTCTTTCTTTCTGGGTTAAAGAAAATGGAAAGGCTGGAGATGAGCACAACCAAAAAATCTACTAGGAGATCTTCCATTCTCCCCAAACAGGTACTTTCTTTGGGCTGAAATATTGTTTGTTATTATGTCAAAATTGCTTCTTGTTTGGTATTAACCTACTCTAAATACTCACCTCCCTTTACCATTAGGGCTTGTTCCGTTCCTCTCACCAGTCTAAATTACACAACAAAATATGTGATTAGACACTAGTTGTGCTCTTCCATGTGTCCAAACCATTTTAGTCTCTCTCTCTCTCTCTCTCTCTCTCTCTCTCTCTCTCTCTCTCTCTCTCTCTCTCTCTCTCTCTCGCTCCCTCCCTCGCCCCTCTCTCTCTCTCTCTCTCTCTCTCTCTCTCTCTCTCTCTCTCTCTCTCTCTCTCTCTCTCTCTCTCTCTCGTTTTGGGAAAAAGGGGGAGTTCGGTGAGGGGTTTAAATTGTAGTTGCAGGCATTGTATCCTTTATTTATATGTTGGAATAAAATTTTAGGAAATTATCAAATTAGCTCTAAATTTTCAACATTAATTTCCACTAGTACAGAGCAGGTGTAGAAACATAATGCATATACATATCAATTGCCAAATACTGAGACCCTCTACATTGATGATTTTTTTTCCCCAAGAACTTAATATAATGTGGGAAAACGGTATCTTGCAACATGTTCTCACAGTGCAATATTAATAGCCAGTATACATGACTCTAGTAAATGTAATTCCATAACATAATAACTTTCTTGATTTGTTTATGTTATAAGAAGAATCATTCGTATGTTCTTCTTTTCACAGGGCAGGAGCTTTAATACTAAATTTTCCTTGCCAACCTTTGTAAAAAGAGTACACAATTTGAAAGCTAACCAGAGAAATGCGGTTACAAGAATGGGATTTGGCAGTCTACTTCGCATAAGTAATAAAATGTTAAGGAGAAACCTTTTAGTTGAGTTAATGGATAGGTGGTGCTGTAAGAAGCAAGCTTTTATCCTTCTCCCTGGAGAAATTAAGATAACTCTTTTGGACGTGGCGCTGATTTTAGGATTACGTGTAATAGGTGAACCCGTAATTCTCAAAGAAGATATGCCTTTTACAAATTTAGAGAGTGAATATGGTGCTGCTTTATGGAACAGGAAAATCACACTAGCATCAATCGAGGATAGACTTGACTCCCTCGGCGAGGCAGATAATGAAGATTTCATCAGGTCATTTTTGTTATACACATTTGGCATATTTCTTTTTCCAAATGCAAATGGAAAAGTAGATTCTCGTTATCTCTATTTTCTCAATGATTTGGATAAAGTAAATAGTTTTGCTTGGGGAGCAGCTGTTCTTGAGGATATAGTATATTGGTTAACTAAAAGAAAAGAGGCCAATGTACAATGCCTAGGAGGCTGTCTTATATTTCTCCAAGTAAGTTAAGACTTTTGACAGTTCTTTCTTATAATCATTTAATTAGCTTCCTGGGTTTAGAATTAGATTTTGATATAATTATATAATATCTTAGATGCTCTGTGGTCCAACAGTACTTCAATCATTCTATCTCTTCCTTAATATCCAAGAAGTACATTTTATGTATACTGTATGTTATGTTTAACTTATGCTTGATTGTGTACAGGTATGGTCTTATGAGCACATTGATCTTGCTCGGCCTTTACTGACTGTCTTCACATTCCCTCGTGTATGCCGCTGGGGAAATATTAAGTCCTCAGTGCGAGAAGGATTTAGTTTAAAATTTCAAGAACTCAATATTAATCAGGTAAATTACAATGAAAATTGAGTTGTACTACTACTTTCAAGTTTTTATCTTGTCTAGGAATAGTTGGGTGCATGTTGTCCATTGCATAAAATTCTGTCAACCATTGGCGAGCAGCTCGATAAATGGTGGCCTTTTCATTAATTGATGCTGATGTTGGCCATAGATGGGATTAATTTCTTGTTTTCATCATTCATCAATATACTGTTGGCACAATTATATTAATGTTTTCAGCAGTATGGTGCTAATGACTTTTCCTCTTATCAGGTAGTCTGGGAGCTTAAAATCACTTCAGAGGAGTCTAGAATTGATATAATTCAAGAAATATCAAGACAGGCTCAAAGAGTGGAAATTAATATCCCAGATTCCCCTTTTCCGAATGTTTCACTTCATACCGTGAGTTTTAATTAAACTTACTAAGTAGGGTATCCGACAAAAATATTTTTTAAGCCTATTATTCAACAATTAATTACTATATCCATATCTTCAATGTGTTATTATCTAACTGAAGTTATTACATTGGTTAACAGGGAAATTACATTAGCAGTAGATATGAATCTGAGCACAGAGTGGTTGAAAGGGGAAGTGAATTAGATATGGAATTAGTTGATGAAACTTGTGAAGATATTCCAGAGAAATTAAGGGCATCATGTAGTGCATCAATAGGCTCAGTAGAAAGTGCTGAATTGCGTGACACATCGTACCCTGAGGAAAAGAAAGAGCAAGAAAATAGTCCATGTGTAGCACAAGTAACTTCGACAATAATTCTTTGTAGCGTGAGTTGTCTTGTTCTTGTATCCTTTTCTTCTTTCCTATTTACTTGAGGAAATATTCATCTCTTTCAGTTTTTTTGAATCTGAAGGACGAGGAGGATGTCATCGGTACTACAGATTGTGTTCGGGAAGATTCAAATAGTGTACCGAAGGAGGGGATTGCTGATCTCTTGAATGAAATTAAATATTTGAAAAAACAACTACTGGGATATTCAAATGTACATGAGCAAAATGTAAAACTGAGCAAGGAAGTGGAGGACTTGAGAAGAGAAAACCTTCATTTACGTGAAGCATATTCAACATCTTTGTGTTTTGAGGATCTTCTGCAGAGGCTTGTATTAGATGATACTGCGGATACAGGAGAACAAACCACAGGTAAACACAAACAAAAAAAAACATCCAACTGTGTGTGATTGAAAGCATTGTACAATTGCTTGAAAGGGATTTTTTTTTTTTTTTTTGATTTGTCTATATATGTTTGCATTGCAAATTGAAGGCAGGTAAGGAAAGACCACTTTCTTAGTGTATAGACGCTCTCACCTCAATTGTAGTTTCTCGAGTGCAGGTTCTTAAATCAAAGACAAATGTGGGAGTTAGTTGCCTACTTGCATTTCTATATTACTTTGTCGATCTTTATTACATTAAAGCCTTGGCCTTCATGCAGCATACTTTTTTCTCAATATTTCTTGGAACATGCCATAGGAGTATAAGATTATTAGTATTACAAATCTAAGTTATATTAACATATGGTTTCCTTCTGTTTCCTATTATAATTGTTCATGTTGTCCATATCATGTAGGTACTGTCTAGGTAGTGGTTATCTGCTCTATATTTGGCTGTGCAAGTAGAGGTACATTAGATACCAGTCCAGTGTCTTGGAGATAACAAAAGACCTTTTGTAAAAGGTTTTCATATGGAACGGCCCTTCAAATTTTTAGAGTGGAAGAGTTGTAGTCTGGCAAATGGAGCTGGATGACGCTGTCAGCAGGATACGAGGATAATCTTCTTACAAAACCCTATCTTTTAGTGTCTATCTAGATTAGGAAATATTTGGTTCCAAGACTAAATAGTTTTCTTATACATGGCCACGGTTCGTGAACCGCCGGTTCCGGTTCGTGAACCGCCGGTTCCGGTTTGTAAAAATCTTGAACCGGAACCTAAACCTTAACAGGATATAAACCGCCGATTCCGGTTCAGATGGTTCAGGTTCAGGGTTTGACCCGGTTTGGTTCAGGGTTTGACCCGGTTTTGACCCGGTTCAAGACCCGGTTCCGGTTCCGGTTTGAACCTTATATATACATTATACTTGATACGTTTTTTTTTCGAAATACGATAAGTTTTTCTGAATTTGGATGGAATGAATTATAATTTAGAAGTATTGTAATGCTAAGTAATTTTTTAAAATTTGTAAGATGTAAACCGTTTTAAAAGTTCAAGGATATAATAGTTTCACTTTTATTAAGTGGTACTTTCACGTAAATTAATTTAATATTAAATTCATTGGTACTTTTTTTTTATTAAAACATTAGTAAATATATTACAATAAATTTTAAATGTTTTACAAGAATACAACAAACAATAAAATTTATTACAATAATTTTTATAATCTATACTACATTAATACATAACCAGTCATTACTAACGGTTAACCACCGGTTTGAACCGCCGGTTCGAACCGCCGGGTCACCGGTTTTAATACACACAAACCTGAACCTGAACCTTTAAAATAAATAAACCGGCGGTTTAGGGCCGGTTCCGGTTCGGGCCGGTTTTGACCGGTTTTGACCCGGTCCGGTCCGGTCCGGTTTGTCGGTTCCGGTTCCGGTTTGGCCATGTATAAGTTTTCTGTACATATGTACATGTAGCCTATAGGACCTTTAGTTTTTGCATTTTAATTGAATATATTTAGAAGCACTGGTTGTTTTTTTTTTGATTTTTTTTGTTGTTGTTGTAAAGAGAAAAAGAAAGTTGAAGCAGCTGGCTTTCTTGAGTCCAGAGTATTGTAGATGAAACCTCAAATTAATATAGACTCTGTTGATATGAAATTGTGTGTGTGTGTTGTTCATTGCTAGTTTTCTTGCAATCTTTTATTTTCATTTTCTCAAGTTTTTGAACAAAAAAGTTAATGAACATGGGTTGTTGTATTTAACCGTCCCTTCTACAACTATCTTGAGGGTCTGCCATTTTAACTAAAAAAAAAAAGAAAGAAATTCCATGTTTGCATATGAAGAAAGTGATACATTGTAATATCGAATAGTCAACCATGCTTGATGCAGCTGCACCTCAATAACACCAATAGAAGCTGAGTCAAGCAGCCAACCAAGCTTGATGCAGCTGCACATCAGTTACACCAACGTAAAGTGTATACTTCTCCTTCAACTCTGGGATCAGTCTGAGAAGATGATTTTGATGAATCTCGACCTGCTTCGAGTCAGAAGCAAATGAAGGTCAATATGACTATATGAGTCACAGCTGTAGCAGCATAGTGATTTCAACCCCACCTAGCAGGATTTTGGTTATTATCCGTCAGTTTTTAGAGCGACAAGGTTGGCAGACAGTCTTCATCTTCTCACTATCAACCATTTTGTATGATATTCTGCGTAGGATGCAGACACCATGTAAACTGCCCAGCATTTCTTTTAGCTGAACTAGCCATTCTTGTAGCGACATGGTGTGGCAGTGTGTAGTTTCGATAAGTGGGACACGACACTTCATTTTTTCTTTCGCTGATTCAGACACAACATTTAACAATGCTGACTTGAAATTAGTCTACAATCTAGTATCTGTTCAGTTATATATTGATCAATTAGTTTCTTGAATTATTTCAATACAACTTAATAAGTTGTACATTTTGGAATAGTTCAATTGTATTACAGTTTATATTTTGTGGAAGGAGACGACGACATTTATAATAAAAATGATTATAAATAAAAATGATCATAAATAAACAACGTCTATACATTTTTTTTCACCAATCTCAACAATAAAAGAATAAGATTGGATCTTGGCTAATTTTTTTGCTACTTATCTTTTCTTAAGCACAAGTTTTCCTGATTAAACTTCAAGTTACCCCATCCCCCCTATATGACTAAAAAATTGATTTACACAAATGAATGGTTTTTGCTACGGTCTCTCAAATAATTAGTAATTAAGCTAAGTGATTGCTGGTTAATCAGTAGCTATGGGACAAGATTTGTTCCAGTATCTTCATCATGTCCTTGTTCAGCAGCCACAGTTAGTTCCTCAGCCCTCTTGGCTTGATGCTTCCAGTCAGTTTTTATCAACGTGTATACCATCATTATCATACACGCTAATTGTGACAGCACTAGCCCCATCCAAAGTCCTTTAAAACCAATCTTCATCTTAAATGATAACACAACTACTGCTGGTAAACCAATCAAATAAAATGCTGCCAGGTTTATTCGTATTCCGATTTTAGGACGTGCTGATCCAGTGAGAGCTCCGCTTGCTGCTGTTTGCGGAGCATTCCCTATTTCAGCCATACCCAATAAAGGAAGTGCAGTTTTGATCAAATCAAGAATTTGTGGCTCGTTAGTGTACATTTTACCCCAAACTGATCTTAATGCAATGGCTAATCCGAAAATCAAGCACCCTAAAGCAAGTCCAACGCTGACACCAACTACAGCAGCCCAGCGTGCACGTGCAGGCTGCCCTGCACCTAGCTCGTACCCAACACGCTGGGATGTGCTCAAGCTGAGAGCATATGGAAACACATAAATTGTACCAGTTGTTTGAATTAGAATCCCCATTGCAGCCACACTAGATTCCGGATTGCTCATCAAGCCGCTCAGGAAAAGGATGATTTCGTACCACCACCACTCTAAGCAAACAGAACAAACACTTGGTATTGCTAAGCTTAACAGGGGCCGCCATCCTTGAAACATTGAGATGACAGTAGCCCCTACCCATGGTTTTATGGAGACCTTTGACGCAAAAATATAGATGATCAATCCAATGTTCATGTTATAGGCGTGACTAACAGAAGCCAATGCAATCCCTTTTACTCCAAGATTAAAATATGTGACAAGGAGGTATGTGATGGGGAAATGGAGGATGGTAGCAATGGTAGCAACTATGGTAGCCGGAGAAGTTAAACCTTGTGTCCTTAAAAACGATCTCAGAGGATGTAGATTCGAATGGGCTAAAAGTTCTGGTAAAGAGAAAAGAAGGTACACTTTAGCAATTTTAGTTATGGCACGGTCTTGACCTAAGTGTTTAAAAAGATGCTCAACATTTAGCCACATCAGCGAAATGGGAATGGTGGTGAACAAGAGGAGGAGGAAAGTTTTGAGGTAAGTTTGGCTTACTAGTGACCATCTTTTGGCACCATAAGCCTGGCAACAAATAGGGTCCATGCCCATGCAAAGGCCTTTCATGATAGAAAAGCCAGTTATGTTAGCAAAACTAATAGCAAGAGCACCACCAGCCAACTCAACTTTGCCTATGCGACCCAAGTACATCATAGATATAATGGACTTTGAGTGCATAAAAAGTGTTGTGATAGCCAGTGGAAATGATAATTTTCCTATCCTTACCAATTCCTCTGCAACCTACATCATCACAAACAAATGATATGATTTCAGTTGCTGAAGTCATGATATATCAGTAAACGAAAAATCACACAAAAAAATTACATTCTTATCATTTTCGGACAACACACTCCTGGTGTTATGCATTACCCGTAAAACCACGCAAAACAAGATAAAAGGGGTGCAAGTCTATTAACACAGTCCAAGTTTACAGCTTCTACTTGCTTATTTCACGCAGAAAGTAGTAATAATTTTTCTTTTGTCTACAGTATACGCATATTAAGCAAGTAGAATGACCCCTGTTGTTCGAGCAACAGACAATTAGAACCTTTGCAGTGAACGTTGACCCCTGACAATAATCTATTACTCCCTAGCTAAAAGATATTAAGATGCTATATTGGGGTTAAATTTTAACTTGTATAGTTGTCCCAGCTGCTGCATATTATTGATCATCCCTAGCACTACACTAAGCGCCTCCTAAGTTGGATCAAAATACTGATTATTATAAAAAAGTTTTAGTTTATCTTGTGACTTTTTGCAAGTCCTGTAGCAGCAACTATGATGAAGCTTGAGCTTTGTGGTCCGGGAAGCCAACCTTTCTCAGAATCTTTTCTAGTAACATCGAAAGGATGGTCCAAAAAGTTGATAGTTAATTAACTACATGCATATTTAACTGATTTAGTTCATAGTACATTTTATAATATTAATATGTGTGTGTGCTTTGTAAAAACGTGGAAAAAAGATATCTAGTGGTGGGTGTTATTTTTTACAAAAATACCTTAAGATTCAATAAACATTAGACATCCACCCAGACAAACGTACTGTTACTAGAACGGCTACTCGAATGATGTTGTTACCTATATAGTTTCGGCAGAATAATGTATACACTTAACATAGTAGCGTTTCGGCAGTTCAACATTGCTTAATCGGACAAAATAAAACCGAAAGGACAAGTAAGAGTTTCCAGAAGTGATGATCAAAGTTTCCAAAACATGAACGAATTTTTGGTAAAAGCTCATTTTGTGTGTAACAATCTTATCATGGACCAAAAGAGGTACGTAGTGTCTTAATACTAGTCATTATACTTGTAACAAACGAGGGCATTATTTAAAGAAAGTTTTACATAATATATAAAATTAATTTATTACCATTTATAATAAAATGATATTCTTGATTTGTGTCTATCACATGCAAGTATATAGGTAACTTACTTATGTTTCATCACCTGTCGGAAACCATAAATAAACAGAGGACAGGTCGGAGATTTGAGAAGATTTCACATTGCTAGCTCTACATTACTTGCTACTTAAGTAGTGCTTAGCCGAACTTAATTATTAATCATTTCCCTTAAATCATGTCAAAAAAGGTGGCAGCATATCTATATACTTGGAAACTTTCATACCTAAATACATAACAAGCAGCACTTACCAACGGAGAGAAGTGGAGAGAAGTGAACAAAAGAGAAGAGAAAATTGTTAGGTAAATCATACGAACCTTGTTGACGGGGACTCGTCGGAAAATTCCATAAAAGGGTTTATAATGACCTTCTTCTTCATCTTCTTCTCTTGCTTTTAAAGTCTCTTGGTGAAAAGCAGCTCCCTCTATTACTACTACTTCATTTGATAAAATAGTAGTATCAATATTACCAACTCCTCGAGATTCATCCATAGCGGCACATGGACAAAGTCGAATAACGCTAATAACAGTTTATACAAATTTGGTTTAACAAGATTATATGGGCTCCAACTAGAGATTGAACATGTATTCTAAAAACCTTAAATTCTTCAAAGGTGTGTTTTTGGGTGTGTGTTACTGTAAGTACAAGAGGAACAACGCATGGGAACATGAAAGAACTTGTAAGTATATATTTAGGAAATAAATACACTTCCCTAGGTTTCTTTATAATAAAAAATCTAAATACCATATATATACTTTAGCCTTTTTTACATATTTTATTGTATAACTTAAGTACGGCCCTTTTTCTTATTTAATTATAAGGATAATTGTCTTTTATCTTGTCCAAGTCCCGAAAAAAGGGAGTATAATTACTCCTAATGGCGTGATGCTCTTACTATAAAATAATAAGCTTTTAATTAATTTTTTTAATTTCAATAGTACTAATTCAGTGCTTTGTCTATTCATCAAAACTGACACACATTAACAACTTGTACATATATATGGTTATTTTCCTCATACCTTCGTGATATAATATCAATGTATATTATGATAATGATATAAGAAAGGTAAGCAAGCATGTTTCCTAAGTTGTTGCAGCCGAACTGCTTTAGTTTGCAAGTTCTTATTGTTGTTTGGGGGAACTTTTTTCCAAAATAATTCAACTTATTTTAAAATAAAGTTAGAGATTTCTAACTTTCCAACTTATTTTCGCAATTTATTGAATCTCAAACATACATTAAATACTTTTATAAAAAAAATTATCAAAATATAAAAATTTTACTCGAAAATAAGTAAATAAATCCATAAAAAAAGTTTTCCCAAAAAGACACATGTTGATACGTGTCTCCGGTTTTAGTTATAGAGGTAATTTGGAAATAGGATTCAGAGTATTAAAACATCTCTTAATTATTTTCTTGAATATAATACAAAAAAGTGTTTCCAATAATTAATTTATTTTCTTGAATATAATACAAAAAAGTGTTTCCAATAATTAATGATAAATGTTAAGGTATGTTAAGGTGTAACAAATTAGATATTAAAAATGTTACAAAATGATAAGGATGATGTGAATTGTGATAGTATGGAATATTTAATGAAATATTTTTGTATGTTTAATTTGAGACAAAATTTGCACAAAGATAGTAACATATGACAGCTATCTAAGCCTCATTGTTTAACTGCCATGAAAAGGGCATTTAACCCGGGCATCATTGTTTAGCTATTTCTCTTTTCGACATAATCCTAGCCAGTAATTTGTAGTTTTCAGTACAGCATATATTATATATAAAATAAATTGTATCACGAAAAATTGTGGTCGAAATATCATAAAATGGTTGAGGTGGATATGTTAAGTAAATTATTTATCTAATATTTTAAAGTGTCGGAAGACTTTAATAAAATATTAATAACAATAAATAAATATTTAAATTAAATGGGGTATAATGACTGCAACTTCATACCCATCTTAAACCATCAAATTTATATAACATTTATATCCTATATATAATATTTGGTTTTCTGTACTATCGGATAATAAATATTGGATTAGATCTAAACTTTAATAAAGGGATTAAATTATATTCTATTCATTTTAGTACTTAAATAATAATTACCAAATTGGACTTATTTCAAAAAAAACAAAAAAGACACCTAGGTGAACTGACCTACGCCAGAAGTCCTCTCCTAAATGATGTAGAACACATAATGCAGCACTATCAAGATAAGTAACCAACCTAAGTGTGAAACATAACTGCATGTATACAAATAATCTAAATTTTGTTAAACAATTTATACAGTTATTTATCGAAATTAATATAAATTTATGCACAAATTTTATAAATAGGATTATAATTTAAATAAACTAATTTTTAAAAATCTTGATATTAATATGAGTGGAATATTATTCAAATAAAATAATTTTCAAAAATTTTGATGCATAAATAAGTCTAAATTGAATTTTTATTAATACTATGTAAAAGAATAAATTTTATAAATGTTAGAGGGATTCAAAAATATAAGTTGGTCGACAAAAAATTGAGCTATAATCGATTTAATATAATAATTTCAAAAAATCATTCTAAAAATTAAAATCCACAATTTAAATTTATTCAACATATGCATAATACTATATTATGATCATGTGACATGTATAAAATATTTGTATCAAGATTTTGATATAAAATCATATATTTTTTTTCTATTTAATCCAAATCTAAAAGAATAACTTATATGTATTGTTATGATACTCTCTTAAATGAGTGATTTCAAAGAAGTTTTAGACTTTACACTTATAATTATTTTTTGTCAAAAGTATTTTATGTATTAGAAATTTTAAAATAACTAAACATGTTAAATAGGTTTTGAAAATAAGAATAATACTTAGTTTCATTAAAATTAAATTTTATTAATTAGGCCCATACAATAAGTACACCCAAGATATGTGTTTATGTTAGAATAGTTTTTATAAACAAAACTAAGAAAACAAATTATTTAAATTAAAATAGGTATATATTTTTTAATAGTAGATTAATGAAATACCTATAAAAATATTTAAATTTTAAAGATATAAATATAGATTTGTATAAATAAGTAGGTCGAAATACAAAAATTTAATATTATGTAACAACGTAATAGTATCAAAAAAATAAATACATTTATGTTTAATAAGTAGGTCGAAATATCAAATCAAAATTTAAGTATCAACTATTGAAATAAAAAAGTTCCATATTTTTGTTATTTCATTTCGATCTAAAAAAATTATATAACAAATCCTAAAAAAAGAAGTCATTACTATATTATAATTTTTTATTAAACGAGACTGACCAAGAAGTCTAAATTATACATAATTTCATTATTTTTAAAAGAATGGCCACATTATTTAAAGTATATATTCGATAGATTTATTTTAATATATAAATATGTTTATACTATTATATAATACCCTATACTATCTATACTTCTATATTATATTATAAACGAAACATTAAAAGTTTTGGTACGGTACGGTACTTACCTTATTTAATTATTTTACTTTATTATCCTGAGAAAAGTTCCATGGAGTACTATTTAATTGGAGTACTTGGAGTACATATACGTTCTGCATTCAAAATATTTTAAAATTTATTATTTTGCAAACCTTGTTATACGAATATCATAAGTTCGTTCATTGATAATCTTGAAAATCATGTATGTTTTGCAATATGTTAATCTTGAAAATTCTTTATGTTTTGCCATCAAAACATATATGTTTTGCAACCCAAATGTGTTTTGCAGAACAATTCATTTTGCAATATTTTGTTAGCAAAACGTATAAAATTTTTTAGATTTTCGATGAAATAATGATATTCACGTAATAAGCTTTGCAAAATAATAAAGTTTGCAAAATTTTGAATGCAAAATGTATATGTACTCCAAGTACTCCAATTAAATGAGTACTCCATAGAACTTTACTCTTATTATCCTTAATTAATTTACTTAATTATAAAAAAGTAAAACACAATCTTTTCTCAAAATATTATACGCAGCTCTTCCCAATACTCCTCCTAAATAATAACTAACCAATTACCTATTACCTTTTCTAACTTTTCTAACTAAAATCTATCATTTACAAAAATATGGTTGTTCGAATTAAATAAATAGTAATAACTAACTAATTAACTTTTATAGCTAAAAGGTAATATCTTTATTAACATTTTCTAACTAAAATATATTACTTCTCTTAAATAATAACTAACTAATTACTTTTTTCAACTATTACCTTTTCTAACTTTTATAACTAAAATATCTTCTTTCCAAAATTATATTCGTTTTAAGTAAAGAAAAAAACTAACAATAATATAATTACTAATAAATAACTGATTACCTTTTTCAAATAAAAAGGTAATATATTTTCTATATTTTCTAGCTAAAATATCTCATTTTCAAACTTGAATTTTTTTATTATTGGTAAAAACATGTAGTTCTGTTTTAAAAAATAAAATAACGCTTCTTTTTTCAGCAATTACCTTTTCTAACTTTTCTAACTAAAATCTATTTTTTATAAAAAAAAATGGTTGTTCAAATTAATGAAATAAACTAATTGTATTATAATTACTAATAAAAACTAATTACCATTTCCAGCTAAAAGGTAATATCTTTTTTATGTTTTATATTTAAAATATCTTATTTTCTGCTAAATAATAACTAATCAATTACCTTTTTCAGCTATTACATTTTCTAACTTTTCTAACTAAAATATCTTCTTTCCAAAATTATGGTCGTTCTAATTAAAGAAATAAACTAATAATATTATAATTACTAATAACTAATAACTATCTGATTACCTTTTCCAGCTAAAAGCTAATATTTTTTTCTATATTTTCTAACTAAAATATCTCGTTTTCAAACTTTATTTTTTTAGTTAATTATCCTTACTTAAATATTTATTATTGGCAAAAACATGTAGTTTTATTTTATAAAATAAAATAACGATATTGTAGTTCCTAATAAATAACAAATTACTTTTTTGAGCTAAAACACATTCTCAAATCATATCATTTAAAAATTTAACTTACAAAATTCATATAATAAAAAATTCATTCAATTTTTTTAAAAAAATTATATTATATTAAAGAAAATCAGTGCTTCGCAGGGGTTTTTGTATTATAAATGACGAAATATTAAAAGTTTTGGTACCTATTTTTGGTACGATACGGTACTTTACTTACCTTATTTAATTATTTTACTTTATTATCATTAATTATTTTACTTAATTATAAAAAAACAAAATACAATATTTTCCCAAAATATTACACGCAGCTCTTCACAACACTTTTTCTAAATAATAACTAACCAATTACCTTTTTCATCTATTAACTTTTCTAATTTTTCTAACTAAAATCTCTTTTTTCCAAAAAATGGTCGTCTATTTAATAAAATAACTAATAATATTATACTTAATAATTACTAACTGATTACCTTTTCCAGCTAAAAGGTAATATATTTTCTATATTTTTTAACTAGAATATCTCATTTTCTCCTAAGAAATAACTAACCAATTACCCTTTTCAGCTATTACCTTTTCAAACTAAAATCGCTTCTTTCCAAAAATATGATCGTTCTAATTAATGAAATAAACTAATTATATCGTAATTACTATTAACTAACTCATTACCTTTTCCATAAAGGTGATATCTTTTTCTATATTAAACATATCACGGGCCATTCTAATGAAATAAACTAATAAAATTATAATTACTAGTAACTAATTGATTACCTTTTTCAGCTAAAATGTAATATCTTTTCTATATTTTCTAACTAAAATATATCTTTTTCAAACTTTCTTTTATTACTTAATTATAACATAATTAAATTATAATTAGTATAAATTAATCAATTAATTTTTTCACCTAAAATATGTTACCTTTTTAATTTTATCTCACTAATACATTTCTTTTTCCAATTATATCACGAGCGGTTCTATTTAATAAAATAAAATAATAATATTATAATACTAATAATTAATCAATTACTTTTTCAGCTAAAACGTATCATCTTTTTTATATTTTTAACTAAAATCTCACTTTGTCTAGAAATATCACGGACAACATTAATTTCTCCTTTTCTAAAAATACTACGAGCGATTTTATTTAGTAAAATTATACAATTAAATTCTAATTACTCTAAACTAATCAATTAACTTTTTCACCTTAAATATGTTACATTTTTAATTTTTTCTAAGTAAGACTCAGGTTCTATTTAATAAAATAAAGTAACAATTTTATAATTACAAAAAATAACCAATTACCATTTTCAACTAAAACCTATCATCTTTTCTTTGTTTTCTAACTAAAATCTCTCATTTTCTAGAAATATCACAAACAACATTTATATAATTATTATCAAATCATCTCATTTAAAAATTTAAGATTCCAAAATTCATGTCTTAAAAAAAAAAATTCAAACAAATGAAAAAAATTTATATAATATTAAAAATATTTTATATAATATTAAAAATATCCATGCATTGCACAAGTTTTAAGCTAGTATTATATAATAGCCGAAACATGAAAAGTTTTGTTACTTGTTTTTTGATACTAGCTTATAACACGCACGGTTTATTTTTCAATATCTATAATTATATTAATTTTTTTTAATTTTGTATGTTATTACTTTTTTTAATTATATTAATTTTTTTAATTTTATATGTTATTAATTTTATATTATTTTTTTTAATTTTACATGTTATTAATTTTTATATGTTATTAATTTTTATATGTTATATGTTTTTTATATGTTATTATATATGTTATTTTATATGTTATTTTTTTAATTTAATATAATTATATTAATTTTTTTATTATCTATTTTATATTAATATTTTTTTATTTTTTTAATTTAATTTTGTGTGTTTTATTTTGAAAATTGCTAGTTTTATGTATGGCATCATCGAAATTATTTCATTACACTTGAGAGTAAATTTTTAAATAGTTTTACAACACGATTTAATTGTATTAGGATTTTTTTCCCAATTCATTCTAGAGATCTTTTTAATTTATTTATTTTTAATTGATTTTAGTTTTTTATACATATCACGGGAAGTTGAATATCAATTTTAAGATATTTATAATTCGATATGAATTTAATTTGGATCTAATCAACGTATAGCGTTGTACTTTAATTTTTTTTGTTCTGTTTGGTTGTGTGAATCTGTATTTGCATAAGGACACATGGAAGCTATCTCTTTTTTACTTACAACCCCCATAATATTTTTTTAATATCTATTAAATATATTAATTTTTTAATATTTTTATGTTATTACATATCAAATTGTTGTTAAAAAATTGAAATATATTAGGTTTTACACGTTCGATTATGATTATATCCTTTTCATACTATAATTTTCTTTTTAAAATTCAATTCCAGTACAACCTTTTTTAATGATATCCTTTTTAGATTATAATTTCCTTTTTAATATGATATAATCTTAATCGTCTATTTTTAAAAATATTAGATTCGACGGTTGAGATTATTTTGGTAGTACAGTGACCAAACCAAAAATTATGGATAAGATCCCTCTTACGCTTATTATATATAAAGATATAATTTGGTATTTTTTTTTGCTAAGCGTGTTTTTATTTAATTACCCTTACCTATATAGTCACATGTTTTTAACTAAATACCCTTACTTATATCTATTTAACTACTAAATTAAAGCCAAATATTTGTAGTGGAACATTAAAAGTTTTGGTACATGTTCTATACTACTAAATTAAAGTCAAATATTTGTAGTCGAAACACTAAAAGTTTTGGTATAAGTTTTTTGGTACTTCGTGTTTTTACTTAATTACCATTACTTATATAGTAGCATGTTTTTACCTAAATACTCTTACTCTATACTACTATATTAAAGTCAAATATTGAAAGATATAGGAAAAATATAATTATAAATAACTAATCAATTTTCTTTTTTATGTAAAGCATGTTACCTTTTATATTTTTTCAATAACTAATCAATTTCTTTTTTCAGGTAAAACACATTTTCTTCTATATTTTTTTTAACTAAAATTTCTCTTTTTATTAAAAATAGTACAATCATTTCTATTTAATAATATACAATAATAATGTTATAATAAATAATACCAAACTAATTTCATTTTCAACTAAAACACTACCTTTGCTTTTTCTTTTTTTTTGAAATGCAGCAATATTCATATTCCAAAATAAGATCAGCCATTATGTAGAATGCACTGATCCTCACATAATATCCAACATAGCATCACTAATAGCTTAAACAAAGCAAAACAAGGGAACCTCCATATTTAATTCACTAACAAAACACAGACAACCATAACTAATTACAACCACATAATTCCATAGCATAATCACTAATATAAAAGCCATGAATCCTGCCACTAGACTTAGAGCATTTCTTGTGCCAGTAACTCTTCATCCCCCTACTGGTAGGAGATCGATACCATCATCATCATCATTCATCGTCCCTTCAAATTACCCGGAATCACCTCAGCATCATCTTGAGCCTCTTGCACTACATCTGCCAATAAATCAAGTTCATGGACAGCCATAAACCGATCTCCGATTGGCCCCAATCCCATGTCGTTACACCATAGTTCAAAAACTCGACCAACTGGACCAGCCAAAATAACCATACGAGTCCAATGCTCAGCCCCATATCTCGCAAGGTAGGCTGCCAGATTATTAGCATTAGCATCAATTTGCCTCACAACAATGCAAAAATTATCATCCGCTCTCCTCTGATGCAGTTGCTGAATCACATATCTGTGTTGAGGGATAACACCATTCTCAGCAGCAAACAACCATTCCCAAACAGCATCACCATGATCCGATTCTAACTCCACAGAAAACCTATCATCAAGATAATCCCTCTTAAGACCCTCAAGCATAGCATACAATTCATTCAAACGCTGCTCCTCGATTCCTAATGACCCTGCCACCATTCTCGTAATCCTTCCCATGTGGTTACGAATAACCACCCCTATTCCAGAAACATTCCCATTCGGAAAAGGAACTGTTGAGAAATAGCTATGCACATTGATTTTGTATCGCCCTTGCGGAGGAAGGCTCCACAAAACATTAACTGGCTCCATACGATCAAGAGTGAGCTCGAATATTATTCTATGTTTTGATAGGCAAAAACAAAAGACCCCTATCTGATGTATACTAGTTGTCAGGAAAATGAAGAGTCCCTCTACTTATGATTAAGAGTTCCCAAGACAACTACACGACACCCCAAGCCACTAATGCTATTTCACAAAATTTTCCTTATTTCAAAATATAACACACATAATTTCCCGCTTGTATATACAGCTTGCAGACATCTATTTCTTTGAAGAGACGATTCATTACCCACACAGACACACAATGGGCTGAATAGAGATGGACTCTTACAACCAGGCCCCAACTAGTTTCACTCTATTTAGACCTTGTTTAGCCAAATCATCTGCCCCATCATTCACATTCCTACTAATAAGCCCAAATTCCAAATTGAGCCCATTTAAAAGATCCTTTAAATGTACAATTTCCAGAATCATTCCAGAAATAAAACCATGTTTCAATTTATGCAGAGCTTCAATCATTGGCTGGCAATCAGAAGAAATTTTTATTTTACTTTCCTTAAACTTGCTCGAAGAAATTACTTTGATAATAAAAGTAACGGCTTCAATCTCAGCTCTTAGTGGACAATTAACATCAGCTTGACCTGAAAAAATGTATAAGATCGTCCCATCTTTATCTTTAATATAACCACCAATCCCAGCTTTTGTCATTGCAGAAGAATTACAATGGAATGCCCCATCAGTAAAACAGAACAAGTCAAAATCCCCTACCAGCAGTAATTTCAAGTTGGTTTTGTGTTTTTGTATTATAGAACATTCAGGACTTATCAACCAACTAGAGCTAATCACATCTTCACACAAACCAACTGCTGAACACCATTTGAGTACTCTAGCTTTTATTAGATAGATTAGCTCTTCCAACTTGATTGACTTTTTCTCAAAGATGCATTGATTTCTGGCTAACCAAATCGACCATAGAGTAGCTGCAATAGTACTATTCCAACAAACTCTCATAACAGATTTCCTAAAAATTGCTTTCCATGACCATGAGCTTGAGATAGAACATCCATGAAGCAAATTATCCACCCCCCACCATTTAAACACTTCCACCCACACTTTTTTAACCCACCAGCAATACCAAAACAAGTTGATCTTGAGATTCTTCCCTTTGCTTACACCATCCACATAGAGGATCAGACAAAAAAGCAGCTATCCTATTTGACAGAAGTACTTTTGAAGGAATGATTTTATTTTGAAACTTCCATAAAAAGAACAATACTTTCGGAGGAGCTTTTACATTCCACAGAGGATTCCAATTACCATTACTATTCAGCGAAGGAAGAGAGTTTGAAAGATAACTCTTACCATCTTTGCATTTAAATTTACTTCTTGATTTGCTCCAAATTAGAATGTCTCCACCATGAGAAAAATTCACACTATTTAAAATATCATTTATTTTCAGTGCCTCTTCCAACTCCCAACTTCTTAATTCTCTTACCCATAGACTAAGCACTGTGTTATTAGGATTAACCCAGGCTTCACAAAAATCTCTGATTGATAAAAACTTAAGAGAAGAAATAGAATAGAGTCTACCATAAACCTGACACAATGAAGAATCCTCATACCATATGTCTTCCCAGAAGAGAGCTCCACATCCATTTCTCAACTTCCATTTGAAGTTTTCCTTGGATAGGGCTTGATTAAATCCATTATCATCATTGATACTAACAATGCTGTTCATTACGAATGAGCAATCTTTACCCCTCAATGCTGATTGCAAGTCATCTCCCAGATTACAATTGTACTTTTCTCTAATCAGTACATTCCAGCTCCTATTTCTTTCCTCAAACCATCTAGCCACCATTTGGCCAGCATTGAGATATTCTTGCTTCTTAGTGAAGATATACCCAAACCACCTTGATCTTTGGGTAGACACACCTTATTCCAATTCAACAAATGAAGCTTCTTAACTGATTCTCCTGTTTCCTTAAATTCACCCCACAGAAATTTCCTCCTGATGACTTCCAATTTCTTATTAACCATTGCTGGAATAAGAAATGTATTAAACCAATAAGAAGGAAGACTGTCAATTGTGGATTTAAGCAGAACAGCCATGTTCAAAGAGTCACATTTCCAGGAGGCTAATTTCCTCTTGACATTGTTAATTAGAGGATCCCAGAAACAGGATCGTTTAGGAGACAGTCCCACAGTAGTACCAAGGTATGACATAGGCCAGTCACCTATCGAGCACTAATTACTTAGCAATTACCTTTTTCCAATAAAATGTATTATCTTTTCTATATCTCCTAATTAAAATTCCATTTTTACTGAAAATATCACGAGCACCATATATATCATTATTAAAATTAAATCATATCATTCATAAATTTTTAAACCTAAAAAATTCGTATCTTACCATATCTTCCAATCATTAATAAATATATTTAAAACCCCTATATATCTAAATCTATACTGTTATATAATAACCGAAACAATAAAAATTATTGTACCTTTTTTTGGTACTCGTGAATTTACTTATTTACCTTTCATTATAAATAAATATACATATGATATCTATACTACTAAAATACCTAAAATAAATAATAACATAATATAATTAATGATAATTTGGCGATTGCCATTTTCACATTTACTTTTAGTTGAATATATTACCTTTTATAAACACCTAATGTAACGCCCCCAAATCCGGGGTCAGGAGATTTGGTCGTTACGCGAAAATCCTCAAAAATCACTATACATCCACAAAATCACTATTCACTGATGCACTTCATCATAAAATTCACAATCTTAATCCTCCTTTATAGAACAACCAATAAAGTATTTAAATAATAATAATAATGATAATTCATAAAATTTCGGGTTGTTACAGTCTACCCTCCTTAAAAGGATTCCGTCCTCGGAATCTACTAAGAGAAATCCCTAGGGTTCCTTCTATTAACTTCTCAATTCTGATAACATCCACAACCATGCTAATTCCTTAATCCTTAATACTCGTTCTTTCTTATCTGGGATTTCAACTTGTTCCCAATATAACACCAATCTGGTTGTAACACGATATGTTCATGCTCTCTTATGAGCCTATCCTTTGAGATTAGAAATTCTCTTCTTTGACAAGAGAAACATATATGCACAATTGCAAACCCGATGATAACGTCTATTCATATGCAACTTCTCCACATTCTGAATCAAATCTTGGATTTCCTATCTCACACATTTATTACTGGAGTCTCACAGCACACTACCTTTCTTTCAAATGAAATTGGACTAACTTTTGAATAGCGTAACCTTAATCGATAGTTATATGTCGCTAGTATTGTAATCTCATCCTGATCCGCTTTTGTTCGTGGTAATCCCATCGCAAAGCTTTGATTCATCATGTCGAGGTTAACTTATTCTAGCCTGATTGTCATACCTTCCAAACGTTTTAGGGGTAACAAGAATCATAAAACTTTGAAGAGAAGAGATTTTATATTATGACAAATGCCCCAAAATTGTGGTTATCAATTTACGGACTTTTAAAACAACCTAATTTGTGATAAAAGAATAAATGAGAGATCAATATGATCACATGAACCCGACGTTGTGCGTCTTAGCTCCGACATTTACAAATAAAGGTGGCCAGCCTTATTGTAATACACAACACATCAGTGATGGCGTCCCATCCAACTTCTATCACACAAACAGATATACCTGGTGTCCCCTATAAATAGGGTTGTTCGTCTCAGTTAGAGTAAAGAATTATGAAAGGAATTTAAAATCAACTTAATAACTGATGTCTTTCGAAATATATTCTTTGAAGCACACTTGGATTCAAAATGAACAAATTACCAAGGTGTTATTTTTGAAAAACAAGGACCAGAAAAGGAAGTACCGAACAAATGGTACCATATTGCAAAATAAACTTATCCATCACTGGAGAAAACAAAAGTTGAAAGTTTTGAAAATTTGAAAGTAGGTGGCATAACAAATTCTGATACTATTGAACTCGAATATGGTTGAATACAAGTATCAAATATAAACTCAAAATCGAATATCAGCACAGACAGAAGTCTCGTTTAAAGGAATGTCAAATACTTCAATCGGAAGGAAAGGTATTGCCAAGGTTTTTACGTATGCCTTCCTTATCGGCTCCATCGCTGGCTCGTCATCCGACCTAAAATCTTCTTCTCCACGTCCTACGATTATCGATACCCTACGTCGTCGTCCACTCGTATTAATTTCTAAAGATTCCACAGTAGACATCTTCAACCATAAGGAGTTCTGTCCAGTTATGCCCAATCTTCCCAAGTGAGCACGTCCTCTCGACTTGTAATAGTCGCTTCTTTAGTTCCTAGAAACTTTCTTGGTCATCACGTCTCCATTCACATAAAGCTGTATCGTATAATCCTAACTAAATAAATACAAAATTCTTCTTGTTTCACCCCACAAATTAAAAGAATCCCACTTGATTTCACGATGTCTCTAGACTTTCCCCTTGTCCCTTTTTTGGCTTCTATCCGAAAGACTCATTGTCCTCGCCTTTGACTGTTCGACATGATAACAACAGGTGAGCACTTAAAATTCTCGGCAAGTTCACTCTCCCAAATCTTATTCAAGAAAATTTTATAACACGACGATGATAAAAGATAATGCTTGAACAAATAGGAAACTCGTATAATATTTAATCATGAAAGCCGTATAAGCAACTTCTCAAAATTTTATGAGGATATATATATATATATATATATATATATATATATATATATATATATATATTTTATAAAAAATCTCTGACAACTCAAGGCATTCGAATCATCTCGCCCATAAAAACCTCATCAAGGCATTACTCAAGAATTTCAAGAAAATCATCAACTTATCTGGCAGCTCAAGATTTAAGAAAAGATTACTGGTCTTCCGCCTTCACGATACCCCACAGCGCGATCAACCGCTATGTCGCAAGTACCGTACACCCGTGATACCCCATAGTACGATCACTACTATGTCGCAAGTACCACTATATCATTTTGCTAGCAAAAGGTGGTTGAAAAGTCAACCTGACAACTTTTGTGCCAAAATGTTAATATTTTTCTCTCGATACTACGAGTTTATTCCTCGTGTTGATCTGAAAGAAACTCCATGGGCTTCTCCCATGTTGACCAGTTCACACCAGAGTTTCCCGAGTAAACACTTATTGAAAACAATATATCTGCCAGAATTTCGCAATTAGATGTCAAGCCCGATACACAGTCAGTGCTTTCTCCAACTCCACTGCTAATCCGAACAATGGATTAACTTTAAGGATAAGAATAAAATTTATTCGATGATACGAACAATGCATCATCTGCTTTGACAAAGGAGGTAACAAACCTTGAATAAGAAAGGTCCGTTGATTTGAATAAATCCTTTGGAGTCGTCTTGAAATAATAAGAGCGACTCGATTCATAAAGACATTTTTCAAGTACGCTAGAGAAAGTATTTTAGAGGAAATTCTGATGATAAACTATCCTTCTATTCACTTATTCTGAATGTATCTATTTTGATTCGAACAATGAATCAAATTTGAATATTGAAATAAAACTTATCATATCTGAACAATAGATCAGATTGAAGTCAATAAAATTTAAACTACCTCGATATATGAGCGTAGTTATAACTGCAATAATCTTCAACTGTTTCAACAAATTACACGCTTTAAGAAGTATAACTTGATTATTCAGAGTTAAAATAAAATAAAACAAAATAAAATTGTTACCATTTTAATAGATGGTTCGAACTATGAACCATTACCCAATGTCAAGAAAAGTAGTTGAATTTGAGAGATAAATTCAACTGATATGAATAAATATTTAAATGTCTAGAAGCAATTAGACAAGCTTTCCGCCGAATAATATTAAGGAGTCGTCCCGATCAATTAGACCGACTAATATTTTTAAATGTCATCTTCCTCGCAAAAAGGATTTATAATTAATTTAAATTCTTCGATAGATATAATCACAATAATAAAATCCTTGAGAACAATAATGTTCACAAAAATCTCAAAAATTCTTTAGGAGATAAGGGAGAGAATGAACTTGCCTCAGTCTTTGTGCTTGCTGAAACCCGCTTAAGACTTATTCTCTGAATTTCCGTAGTAGACATCAACAGTCTCAAGGTGTTTTATCCAATTTATCGCAACCATCTCACGCGAACACTCAATTCTTAACCTACTAATTGGTACTATATCCCATAGTCCAACATGAACTATATATGAGCTCTGACGTTCCTTACTTAGCTATACACACTCCTACTCACTCTCGTTTCTAGTTTACTATAACCTTGCTCTGATACCATTCTGTAACGCCCCCAAATCCGGGGTCAGGAGATTTTGTCGTTACGCGAAAATCCTCAAAAATCACTATACATCCACAAAATCACTATTCACTGATGCACTTCATCATAAAATTCACAATCTTAATCCTCCTTTATAGAACAACCAATAAAGTATTTAAATAATAATAATAATGATAATTCATAAAATTTCGGGTTGTTACACCTAAAAACATCAAGCGTATCATATTTTCCGAACATTAATATTTCATTTCCAATGAAAACACGTTACCTTATTACAATCATTAATATATACCCAAAAATATCTCACCATATTCTTCGATTTTTAATGAAATATATTAAAAATCCGTATACGCTGTTTATAATAAGGAAACATCAGCATAATCCGCAAACATGAGTATATTAAATAATATTAAATCTATACTATATTATTATAGTTGAAACATTGAAAGTTTGGCCGGTTAATCAGTATAGTACTTTGTGTTTTTACTTAATTATTCTTGACTTAATTTCTTTTATTTGGAACATATTTATTTTGTAGTTATAGGCAATTCTATTTTATAGAAAAAATAACAATATTATAATTCTTAATAACTAACTAATTAGTTTTTTAAGCTACAACACATTACCTTTTCTAATTAAAATCTCTCCTTTTCCAAAAATATCATGAATTATTCAATTTTATGAAATAAACTAATAATATTGTATAACTAACTAATTACCTTATTCAACTTAAATATAATATCTTTTCTATACTTTCTAACTAAAATATCTTCATTTCTAAAAATGTCATGTGGCAACATACATATAAATATATTAATGAAATCATATCAATTAAAAATTTTAAGTCTACAAAATTCATATTTAAAAATTTCAAACATAAATTAAATAAAAATTATATAAGACTACAAAATTCATATCTTTAAATTTTTAATGACAAATTAAATAAAAATTATATTATATTTAAAAAATCGTGCATCGCAGGAGTTCTAAAAATTACATTATTTTTAAAATAATATTAAAATAAATATTATATTATAATATTAAACTATCTATATACTATATTATAATAGCCGAAATACTAAGTTGGTCGATTGATACAGTATTTTGTGTTTTTACCTATTACCCTCACTCAATTTTTTATAATCATTACTTAATTATCCTCACTAAATAATTTATAGTATTACTTAATATCTTTATTTAATTATTTATAGTTACTAATAACTAATCAATTTTCTTTTATATTTAATTATTAATAATTAGTCGAGTACCTTTTTTTTTACATAAAACGTATCATTTTTCTATATTTTCTAATTAAAATCCTTCATTTTCTAAAAATATCACGGGTAACAATTATGTAATCATTATCAAATGATATCATTTAAAAATTAAAAACCACGAAATTCATGTCTTAAAAATTTAATTCAAATTTAAGAAAAAAATCATATAATTTTAAAGGAAATCGGTACTTATATTTCGCACTTGCACTTTAATCCCTCCCTTATTTGTTGATCCATAATTCTACTTAATTGAATAAAATAATATTATAAATACCAATAATTTATCAATTTTCTTTTTCAGGTGAAACATGTTATATTATTATTTTTCAGTAACCAATCAATACCCATTTTCAGATAAAACATATTATCTTTTGCATTCAATGTAATTAAAACATCTCCATCGCAAAATACTACAGTGAGTTCTATTGAATTAAATTAAATGATAATGTTATAATTAGTAATAATTAACCCATTTCTATTTTCAGCTAAAACACGTTACCTATTTTATTTTTTCTAATCGAAACCTATTATTTTGAAATAATATCACAAACAATTTTATTTAAATAAAATAAAAAAATAATATTATAATAATTTATTACTAACCATTTACCTTTTTAACTAAAACATATCATCTTTTATAAATTTTTAAAGTAAAATCTCTTATTTTATAAAAATATCACACACACACACACACACACACACACACACACACACACACACACACACACACACACATATATATATATATATATAAAATCAAATTCACTATTCTAAAAAGCGGATTAGGCGGCCGTCTAAGCGGACGCCTAGGCGGAATCGGACCATAAAATGCTTCAATTTTGTATTAATCGGGTGATTAAGCATTTTTGAAGATTAAGCGGCCTATTAAGCAGATTAGGGGGCTATTAAGCGGTTTAAGCGGTCATTAAGCGAATTAAGCGGTTAAAGAGATGTTGAACAACTAATTTTATAATTTTGAATATATTAATATTTATATAATACGAATATAATTATATTAAAATAATAAAATATTTCATTTTTATGAGGAACATTTTATGTTTAGATTTTTATTACTTAATTATTATATAATTTTAATTCACATATAGTAATATTATATTTAAAAATTTAAATATATATTATTAATCCGCTTAATGACCCGCTTAAAATTTCGCGCTTAGGCGCTAGAAGATTCTCCTGAAAGTGTGTGTCCTAAATCCAATCATGTAAGATGAGTTAGGAAGAACTTTCTTGTATTCTTATTTGATTTCATTAATATTAGTAAAAGGCTTGTTTTGGTTTTATTACGGACTTTATCTATTTAAATTGTTTTAAATAAGATGTTCCATAGTTTAGAGTAAAGCTTCTAGAATTATAATGAGATTATAATAGTGACATCTAGAAGATGATAACTCTAGACTTAAACAGTTCCTGATCATAGGATAACTAATTGGAAGTTAGTGAATCCGCAAAGATTGGTACATACTATGCTTGCTCCCTTCAGGAGGATGTTTGTTCTCATAGGCATTTGTGTGGTGACAATATAGCTAGTATGTAGGTGCTTATTAGGGAATAAGTTCACTGAACATGACTCGATAAGTTGGACATCTAATGGATTTTACTCACGTGTCAATAGTTATTCACTGAGTGATAGTTGTACAAGTGTCCTTAGACTTGAGATCGTTAAAGTTATCTTGTATATAATGAACTGTGCTTTGGTTTAGTTCTTAGTCTCAAGGACATCTATTAGGTCTATTCTGGGCATAAGGATTTGTGTATGGAGATAGTTAACGTCAATAGAGGATCTAGCCCTTCCAGTATAGGAAGAGAATATCCTATGTTATTCTTAGTATGCGAGTTTTGGAATCTCTGGCCGGAGTGTATGAAATTAGAAAGGAGTTTCTAATTTGCATTAATATGAACTTCGCATTATGAATAAGAAATCATATGATTAAATTTCATAGGCCTGATACGAGATCCATGCCTTGTATTTAATCGGGATATTGTAAGGGTAGAAGGAATTGATTGTTCGATAACTAGTCACTTACAGGTTCTTGGTATTCTAAGCAGTGAATTCATGTTATCCGGATAGTCGCGATATGTTGAGAAGCATCACTCACGATGTAGAATAAATATAATTAAGCAGTTAATTATATTTAATGAAATTTAGAATTCATATAAATAATAAATAAAAGTTTATCATTATTTATTTCTACTACCAGCTTAATATTGAACCTACAGGGTCACACCATAAAAAAATAATTTATTGATGAAGGTATTTTGAGAGAGGAAGTTGTTTTCTAAAGAGTTTAGAAAAATAATAATGATTAAAATAGTTTTAATTATTATTTAAACATTTTATAAGATAAAGTGTGGGATTTATATAATAATATATGTTGATATATTAATTATACTAAAACTTAGGTGAGCCCTATAAATAGAAACAGATGAAAAGAAAAAGTAGATTGTGGTTTTGTGAAAACCCTAATAGGTAGAGGTAGCCTCCATCTTCTTCATCTCTCTCTCTCAAAAGAAAAAGAGGTGCCATTTTTATAAAGCTCCATCTTTATAAAAGCTTCATCGAAGGATCAATTTTGGTGGATACCGATAGAGTGCTTCACACTCTGAGAAGCAACTGCTAGCAACCAATTTTATAAAGCTTCAATTTTCAAGGTATGGTTATGATTCCTCCGTTCTCTTGAGTTTATATGCTTTTCTATATGTGCGATGCATGGTTTCTACGGAATAAATGTTTTCTATAATTATTTTACTTAATTATTAAAAAACAAAATACAATCTTTTCTGAATTGAAAGTTTTGGTACATGTATTTTGATAACTAACCAAATACCTTATTCAGCTATTAACCTTTCCAACTAAAATATCTTCTTTCCAAAAATATGATCGTTCTAATTAATGAAATAAACTAATAATATTATAATTACTAATAATTAACTAATTACCTTTTTCAACTAAAACGTAGTATATTTTCTATATTTTCTAACTAAAATATCTCATTTTCAAACTTAATTTTTTTCACTTAATTATCCTTACTTAAATATTTATTATTGGTAAAAACATGTAATTCTATTTTATAAAATAAAATAATGATATTATAGTTCATAATAACTAACCACTTACCTTTTCAGCTAAAACACATTATCTTTTCTAACTTTTCTAACTAGAACATCTTCTTTCCAAAAATATCACGGATCATTCTATTTAATGAAATAAACTAATAAAATTATAATTACTAATAACTAATTGATTGCCTTATTCTTACTTAAATATTCATTATTGGTATTTAATTGTTTTACTTTATTACTTTTAGTTATTTTACTTAATTATAAAAAACAAAATACAATATTTTCTCAATATAGTACACGCCTGTCTTCCCAACACTTCTCCTAAATAATTCTAACCAAATACCTTTTTCACATATTACCTTTTTTGACTTTTCTAACTAAAATATTTTCTTTATAAAAATATGGTTGTTCTAATTAATATTACACGCAGTTCTTCCCAACACCTCTTCGCAACACTTTTCCTTAATAATAACTAACCAATTATCTTTTCCAGCTATTTCCTTTTCTAACTAAAAGACGAAACATTAAAAATTTTGGTACGGTACAGTACGGTACTGTTGTGGAATAAAAATTAGGGTTGTTAAATTGCGGCTAGGGTTCGTGAGCTTCGTGCTTTAATGGCTGCGCTTGCGTTTTCGTGACCTAATTCGGGTCCTCACAAGATGCCTACGTATCTCAGAGTTGAGAATCAAGCCAAGACGTAGTTCTGAGAATGAGGGGTCAGACCCTTATATAGGTTGCGGGAGCCTTAGAATTATGGTAGGATTCGGAGACTTGGTGGGCAAGCCACCGCCTTTGAAGAAGGTTCTAGACTCCTTCCTTGTAGGAGTCTGTTTCCATAATGAATTAGGTGCCTTGGAGGTTACATCTTATCCCTGGGATATTTTAGAACGTTCCTTGTTTCTAGAACGTTCCCGGTTTGTGGATCAGGCCCATGTTAGAAAAAAGCTTATACCGGACGTCCCCGGTTTGGGCTGTTCTTTGGGCTTAATCATTAATTACGAATTTAATGCCAAACTAGGGTTTCGGGCCTCATTTATGAGCCAATAAATATTATATTAATTATGTCTTTAGGGATTATTTTTCACCCATATCATTTGCCCCCCAACTTCTAGAAAAACTTGATTTTGTAGAAGTTTAAGGTTACGTCGGCCCTGCCAGGGTATCGTCTTACAGTGAAGTGTGGAGCAACCTACACATTCACAATTACTGAAATTCTTTCCAAAGTTAATACTTAAGAAAGTTAAACGTTCCTTGGCCTCTCGAACCCTTTTCTTAAGATTTCTAGGCCTTTCGGGAATAGGATCAGTGCCGTTTCGAGCTCGTAGACACTAATCCAAGTGCAATTTATGCATAGGATCCTTATCATAAATTCATTAGTGATTTATTACTAACAACTAATCTAAGTTGAGGTTTATATTGGTTGTTGCTCATAAGTCTTAATAAAGGCCAATTTTTGAGCAAAAGACGCTAATTCTGCCCTAATCGGGGCTAAACAACCCTAAACGGGGCTATAAAGGCCTTAATCAAGGCTAACTAACTCATCCTTGATGTATTCTTTAGTAGGACATTCACTGATAACCTCAGGATAGGTTAATTTTGAAGCGAAAGTCCTTAGATGTAGCTAATCGAGGTTAATCACCCCCTAACTGCGATTAGTGAAATCCTAACCTCAAATTTTGAAGTCAAGTTAATCCAATAGAGACTCTTATAACCTCTTGGTTAGAGAAAGAATCACGTAAAAATTCCCATTTATGAGTTGTTTAGACAAGGAATACGGCCCTCTTGACTAGGTGTTTTAAACACCTTGAGGGTCTTTCAACACCCTCACTTTCAACACCCTCACGGTTTCCGAACACCCCTGACATTTCTAAACCCAAATTTTGAAGTTGAGCTTATATGATAGGGATTCTTATAATCTCCTGGTATGAAGAAGAATCACATGAAAACATGCATTTTTTAACGTTTTGGAGGCAAAATGCCTCATTTTAAGCTGGTTTTCAAACCAGACCTTGTTTCAAAACAAGGTCATTTTTTAAACTTCTTGAAACCACTAAGGAACCTGCATAGGCTTGTAGAGGACCTTGTAAGGGTCTCAAATCTTAAATTTGAGGGAAAACGGAGCATTTTTGAGCATTCTGGAGCCAAACGAAATCACCTAGGGGCTCAGGTGTTCACAACACCTGAACCATTTTTGTCCAAGGTGACCTGGTCGGCCTACCCTGGTCGGCCATTTGGCCAAGGGTGCCTGGTCGGCCACCCCTGGTCGGTTGGGCCCCATCAAATTTTTTTTTTGAATTTTGGCCAAATTTGGCTGTTTGACTTTGACCTTCGATTTTGACTTTTGACCTTGACTTTGACCAAAGTCAAATCTTGTCTTGAACTCCCCTCTTTATTTCTAGAGTGAATTTGCAACACCTTGGCTGGTTTTGTGATCCTTGATCTCAAACAACCTACTTCTTAGTTTTTAGGACCTTCCGGGTATTAACTTGTTCTTGAACTCTTGGTTTCGAACAACCTTGGATTCAACTATGGCCTTTGGTTTTCAAACACCCTTCCATCCTTACAATAGGGTATTTCCCTTATCAAAGAGGTCTTTGCTTCTCGGTCGTCTGCATAGAGAATTCCCTTGTTTTTCAACACCTGACTTCAAGTATTAGGATACCGTGGTTGGTTTTTGATCCTTGATTTTGATTTCAACCTTCTTTTTATGTTCATAGGACCTTGATTTGGTTTGAAATTTGTCGAAAAACATCGTATGCTCAAAATCATCCGTAACTTTTGACTCGTTACTCCGAATGAGACCCACGATATATCAAATCGAAGGTCTTTCAGAGCTCTAGGTCCTGCAAGAAATGTCATTTAAGGCACTTTTGGAGCCAAAATAGTTTTTTCATGGGTATTTATAGCATCTGTGCGTATGTTTGAGAGACCATCAGGGCTTTGACCCATTTGTTGAATCATTGATTCGAGACCTTGAATTCAAACGACTAGCTCGAGTGGAGGCCTACAGCCTTGGTAGCCATCAAGGCTTAGATCAATGCATATCTCAATGCTCTCACTGATAGTTTCCGTGCCTCCAAGGCATTATCAGGGAGCCAACCAGTCTCAAGATGAGCTTTGATGGGGATCTATCCAGCAACTTCCAACATCGATGGGCGCCAACAACTTGCGCTCTATAGTGGGGGTCTCCAAGACCTGATAGTAGACATTTCTAGTGTAATTCTCGATTTCAGACGAGGCGAATTTAGGCAAGGCATCGGCCGTTATACAAGGAGGCAGTCCTCGAACCATATCAACTGTGATTTTATAATCCTCTGGTATTTTATCATCGTTTCATCTCTGGCTTCAAAATCTCCATTCTCTTGGGCTATCACCAGCCTTGAGTCTCCATAGACTTTAATATTTTTTGGCCCTCATGGCTAGAGCCAAGCCTAGTTCGGCTATTAAGGCTTCATACTCTACCTCGTTATTGGTCGTTGATAAATTCAACTTCAAGGCATATTCAATCGTGAGCCATTAATGGTCAGTAGAACTAAACGAGCTCCATTTGTTTTTATTTTTGATGCCCCATCAAAATAGGTCACCCAATATCCCTTCTAAACTTCATCTTTCTCTCCCTCTTGGGGTGTCTCATCTTGCCCTTGCTGGGGTGTGGTACCTTCCTGCCCCCCGACTTCTTGGTTTTGAATGGTACATTCAACCACGAAGTCAGCGAGTGCCTGTACCTTAGTTGCAATTCGAGGATTGTACGAGATATCAAATTATCCGAGTTCTATTGCCCATCTAATCAATCTCCCACTAGCCTTCGGGTTGTGCATGATGTTTCTCAATGGTTGGTCTGTCAAGACTTCGATTTTTTGTGACTAAAAGTAAGGTCTTAATTTTCTTGAGGCCATGGTCATGGCTAAAGCAAACTTCTTTATAGCGCAGTAGTTCAATTCGGCTTCATGGAGCACCTTGCTAACATAGTAGATGGGTTTCTAAACCCTAGTTTTTTCTTTAATGAGCACAACGCTCAACGCTTGCTTAGATATTGCCAAGTATAAATAAAGGGTCTCTCCGGGACTAGATTTGGCCATCAACGGGGCTTCATCTGCTCAAAGGCCTCTTGGATTTCCGTAGTCCACTCAAAATCCTTTACTCTCTTTGATGTTTGAAAGAAAGCCAAACACTTGTTTCCAGACTTGGAGATGAATCTCCCTAAGGCTGTAATTCTTCCAGTCAATTTTTGTACGCCCTTTATGGAACGTGGTGATTCCATATCTAGGATTTCCTTGATCTTATCAGGGTTGGCTTCTGTGCCTCGCTTCGAAACCATCAGACCCAAAAATTTTCCAGATCTCAAGCCAAAAGTACACTTGGCTGGATTCAACATCATCTTTTGGTGCCTTAGCACTTCAAATGCCTCTCTGAGGTTCTTAATATGGCCAGCCTTGATTAGGCTCTTGACTAACATGTCATCCACGTAGACCTCCATGGTCTTCCCGGTCAAGGGTGCAAAAATCTTGCTTATTAGCCTTTAGTAAGTGGCTTCTGCAGACTCCTCATCTTGGGTTGACATCAACCTAGATTTTTCGAAACAACCTTTCTTAGCTCGGTTGGCCGTCATGACTTCAATGTTTGTTTTGGTTCCTGGGGCTTCTCTGTCGGCCTCTCGGCTGCCATGTGCTCGGCCCTGGGGCTGTTCGAGTGTTGAACGTCGATGTTCGAATGTTGAACGTTGATGTTCAAAATCAAGGGTTTTCATCCTCAAGAAAGTTCTTTAAAATCTAACCTTGAAGTTTGGATTTTAATGAAAGAGAGCATATTGGACTACCATCTCATAGTTTCAAGCCAAGTTTTGGGTGTTTTAAACCACCAAAACGTCTATCAGAGCTGCCGGTCCAAGACTAGAAGGTTTCTGGTCAACTGAAGCCCCTCTAGAGCCTCTGGTCGGCTCCTTAAGGTCGGCTGAAGGCCTTATTGGCTTCTGGTCGGCCCCATGAGGTCTTGAACCTTCCTTAAGAGGTTTTTAATCTCCATTTTAGGGTTGATATTCAAGTGTTCAACGCTGGTGTTCAGATGTTCAACATTGGCGATCTAGTTCGAGAATCCAAAACTTCATATTGGTTTTCAAGTTTTGACTTGAAGTTTCAACCTTTGGATCTTGATTGGAGGTTAATAACCCCCTCAAGTTTGGCCTTCATACCTAATCTTGGCCTTCATGGCTAATATCTTGTGTTTTTCCACCTAGGATTCGAGGTTGATTCCTCAATTTAGATTTCAAGAAATACAATCCCGTGGGCTTCTTGCCTTTTAAACTTCTGAGATGAAAACTTGCTTGAACTTCTTAATCCTTGTTCAAGGATATTCTTATATCCCTTAATCTTAGGACTGGAATGCAATGTTCTTTGTTGGTCTTCATCCTTGGATTCTCAACCCAAGTGCTTAAAAATTGAATATTGAAGAGTAGCTAGTCCTTTGCCTCCACAGCCTTGCATGGCTTTGATTACCAGATGTGGCTTTTTAATCATCTTGTCTTTTATCCAGGGTCCTTCAAGGACTTAAACTCGTATTTGGTTGTATTGTAACCTAACTCTCGACCCTTCAGGGTTTTAATTTATGCGTTTGTTTGTTTCCATTCGTGTATTCTTTTATTTTCGGTACTTGGTCATCTTTGACTTACATACATCAGGTGCTTGGCACGAAAATAAAATCATAGAACGAAAAGCAAACTTGCATTAATAACTTGAAATGGGTTTAACCCTTACATGGAGTACTACTGTCCTACTCGGAACGACATGCTCTGCAATGGTTTCATCGAACCTTATTTCTACTTTTACTAGATAAATATGAAGCTAAGTCCTACTAAGATAGTTTGAACCCATCGGGCCTTTGCAAGACTAGGCCTGCATTGCTTGATTTTGTTTTTGATGCTCCATCAAAATAGAGCACCCACTACTCCTTCTGGTCTTCTCATAGAGCACCCACTACTCCTTCTGGTCTCCTCATTCTTGTTCTGAAGTTCACTTCCTTCTTGGGGTACTATCTCCTGCCCCCCGACTTCTTGGTTACCAATGGTACATTCAACCACGAAGTCAGTTGACGCCTTAGCCTTAATGGCTGTCCGAGGCTTATGTGTGATGTCCTCTGCTGGTCTTTCTTGGTGTTCCTTATCACTGCAGACATCCATGTTTTCAATCGGAAGGACCTGCCCCCCGACTCCATCAGGCCTTAACGCAGCTACATAGCAACTCCTAGCCATTTTCTGATCACCTTTTTGTTCTCCTACACCATTCCTGGTTGGAAACTTGATCTTCATGTGATAGGTTGAGGCCACAGCCTTAAAAGCGTGAAGTCCAGTCCTCCCAAGGATGGCATTGTAAGTAGAAGATGCTTTGATAACTAAAAAGTTCAGAATCTGCATGGCTTCCATTGGCTTCTGTCCGATCGTGACGGGCAACTGAATAGTTCCCTCAATTTTGGATTCTACTCCATTAAATCCATATATAGGCATGTTATTGGGGGTCAACTGAGAATCATTGTACCCCATCTTCACAAATGCATCATGAAACAGAATGTCGACGGAAGCTCCATTGTCTATCAAGACTCGCTTCACCTCTGAGTTTCCAATCATAGAAGTTATGACCAGCGGGTCATCGTGGGGGAACTTCACCCATTCAAGGTCTGAATCATCAAATTTGATTGTTAACTCGGTTCTTGCACGTTTTGGTGTCTCTCCAACAATATGCATCACCTCTTGGGCATAAGCCTTCCGAGAGTTCCTTGTTGTCCCAACCGTAGTCGGCCCTCCTGAGATTATGTTGATTACTGGCCCTCGAGGCTGTGGGTTGCGATCTTGATCGTCATCCCTTTTATTATAATCTCTTCTTTGATTACCACGATCTTCACCCTTAGTGAAGTGGCTCAGTTTCCCTCTACGAATCAAAAACTCGATCTCATCTTTGAGTTGCTTACAATCATCAGTGTCATGCCCCACATCTCTATGGAATCTGCAATACTGATTCTTGTTTCTCTTTGCGGGATCACCCCTGAGTGGCTTCGGCCATCGAAAATCATTATCCTTCTCAATGTTCAACAAGATTCGACTCCTAAGAGTATTCAACCTTGTATACTCAGTGAACCTTGGTCCTTGGTTCTTCTTAGAGGCAGAGTCGGAGTCCACGCTAGTTCAGGGATACTTGTCCCTAGCTTCATACTCCTGGTCTTCATACTCCTGGTTTTGCTTTCGCTTCTTGGAGTTCCCGTTTCCTCCACCATGAGTGGAGACCTCTGTGTTCCTCATGCTTTCCTCAGCCTTTATGTATTTGCTTGCCCTTTTTTGGAGCTCAGTCATGCTCTCAGGGGGATGTTTTGCTAACGACATCTGAAAGAAGGTGTTCGTTGTTCCATTCTCCAAGGCTATCATAGCTACTTTATTTTCCAGATCAGGGACATTCAAAGTCTCTTTGGTGAAGCGCTTGAGATAATCCGTTAGGTTCTCATTCTTTCCTTGTTTCACTTGCATGAGATATGCAGAGCTTTTTTCATGGACTTTCCCACTAACAAATTGGTTAATGAAAGCCGTGCTCAATTCCTTGAAAGATCCAATCGAGTTTGCGGGCAACTGGCTATACCATCGTTGAGCCATGCCTGCCAAGGTTTGAGGGAACGCCCTACACTTGAGAGCGTCACTAGCGGGCTGCAACAGCAATACGTTCGAGAACGTTCTTACATGGTTTGAGGGATCGCCCGTTCCATCATATGCCTTTATTGAAGGTATCTTAAACTTTCTGGAGACGTGAGCATTCATCACGTCCTTAGTGAACGGAGGTGTGGGATCATCAGGATCTCCAATTGGCATCAAGTCTTTGGGATCACCCCTGGGGGCCTCTGCCCTCGTAGCTCCTCCGGTTGGGGCATCAGCCCTTCTTCGCCTCCTTGAGGACCTCTCCAAATCAACAAAGGAAATCCCTCCTGAAGTTGGAGGAGGTCGATTCTGATTCTGTCTCGCTTGCTTTCTTGCCATGTGTCCTTCAGCTTTTGGATCTCGGCCTCATGAGCCTTGATCTTCTCAGCAGCTGTTAGAGGGGGTCCATCATGGATTCTTTGGGTCCTTCTCACAGGCTCTTTGCTTGCACGTCGCCTTTTCGAGGCTTCATCGCGGTCGTCATCCTTAGATTACGAATCATCAGTGTAAGGCCCAGAGTAATCATAATATCCATGCTCAGGAGGGGCTAAACCCCTAATGTAAGGTGGTTAATACGACTCATGTAACTGCAGGGCATGACCGCTTGGTCCAGGATCCCTTCGATTTGGGGGATAGTTAGGCAACCCGTATGCCGGATTGGTATTTACGGGGAGCATAGTTGTGGAGATCTGAACTCCTAAGAGCGGTGGACGGCTAGTCAGAGGAGAGACCACCATCTGAAGTTGATTAGTCTCCTGCCCCGGGTGGACGACCACAGGTAGGGTTCTCTCAGCATGGGGATTCGCCCCTATAGGTTGAGAAACTTGAGTTTGAGTGGTTGTCTCTATTGGTGGGGGTACATACCCTTGCTCCGTAACAACGGGTGGAGCGGAGGAGATGACTGGTGGATCGGAAGTAATAGGAGCAGCCTCGGTTGTTGTTCTTCGTGTGTTAACCATGGTTGATGTTGTCTTCCCACAAACGGTGCTAAATGTTGTGGAATAAAAATTAAGGTTGTTAAATTGCGGCTAGGGTTCGTGAGCTTCGTGCTTTAATGGCCGCGCTTGCGTTTTCGTGACCTAATTCGGGTCCTCACAAGATGCCTACGTATCTCTGAGTTGAGAATCAAGCCAAGACGTAGTTATGAGAATGAGGGGTCAGGCCCTTATATAGGCTACGGGAGCCTTGGAATTATGGTAGGATTCGGAGAATTGGTGGGCAAGCCACCGCCTTTGAAGAAGGTTCTAAACTCCTTCCTTGTAGGAGTATGTTTCCATAACGAATTAGGTGCCTTAGAGGCTACATCTTATCCCTGGGATATTCTAGAACGCTCCTTGTTTTCATAACGTTCCTGGTTTGTGGATCAGGCCCATGTTAGAAACAAGCTTATACCGGGCGTCCCCGATTTGGTCTGTTCTTTGGGCTTAATCATTAATTATGAATTTAATGCCCAACTAGAGTTTCGGGCCTTATTTATGAGCCAATAAATATTACAATAATTATGTCTTTATGGATTATTTTTCACTCATATCAGGTACTTACCTTATTTAATTAGTTTACTTTATTAGCCTTAATTATTTTACTTAATTACTAAAAAACAAAACACAATCTTTTCCCAATTTAAAGTTTTGGTACCGGTTTTTGATAACTAACCAATTATCTTTTGCAGCTATTACCCTTTATAACTTTTCAAACTAAAATATCTTCTTTCCAAAAGTATGATCGTTCGAATTAATGAAATAAACTAATAATATTATAGTTACTAATAACTAAATAATTATCTTTTCCAACTAAAAGGTAATATATTTTCTAACTAAAATATCTCATTTCCAAACTTGATTTTTTTACTTAATTATCCTTACTTAAATATTTATTATTGGTAAAAATATGTAATTCTATTTTATAAAATAAAATAACGAAATTATAGTTCCTAATAACTAACCAGATACCGCTTTTCTAACTTTTCTGACTAGAACATCTCCTTTCCAAAAATATCATGGGCCATTCTATTTAATGAAATAAACTAATAAAATTATAATTACTAATAACTAATTGATTACCTTTTTCAGCTAAAACGTAATATCGTTTCTATATTTTTAAACTAAAATATCTTATTTTCAAACTTTCTTTCCTCACTTAATTATTCTTACTTAAACATTTATTATTGGTAAAAACATGTTACTTTTTCTCTTTTTTTAATAACTAATTATATATATATATATATTGCTATATTAAGTCATTTAAAAATTTAACTTACAAAATTTATATCATAAAAAATTTATTCAAATTATTGAAAAAATCATATAATATTAATGAAAATCCGTGCATTGCACAGGTTTTAAGCTAGATTTATATTAAAATTGAAATATTAAAAGTTTTAGTATTTGATTTTTCATCTATATATGTTCATATGGGTATAATTTTTTGTATTTTGGTTTAACGGTTCAACTTTATAATAAATAATTATCATTAAATTTTTAGTAATAATTAATAACATTTAGATCTAATGATAAAGTAACTTGTACGATTCAATTATTTTATTAAAAATTCAAGATTCGAAATCCGTTGATGATATATTTAATTTAAAATTTTATAATATAAGTTTCAAATCATGTATGTCATTAATCAAATTAATGCTAAAGTATATCAAATTAAAAATAAAAAAATTATTGAAAATAATAATTATATAAATATATAATTATAATATTAATTTAAAATTAATAATTTATCAAAAAAACTCGTGCATCGCAGGGATTATAACTTATTCTTAATATATTAAAGTAAGATTTTAGCATAATCTTATATTATAAAAAATAAAATTCTAACATATATAAAAGATTAGAACAAACACCAGATTCTTGTGTCTATTTGTAAATAATTAAATATCCATATACGAGCGTAGTTACCAATTTAATTTTGTACCATTCTAAATTGTATAATTCTGTTTAATTCTTTTGGAACCTGGAATCAAGTAAAAATGGTTGAGGCATAGGAAGTAGAGCCGGCAATTTGGTACACGATGCGAAAACGACACGAAAATTATGGGTTTGAGTTGACCTTTGCGATACACGAACACGAAATTACACGGATGAATTTAGTGTCGGTTTTGGGTTTACCCCTGGGTGCACGACACGAAACGAAAATACACGAAATAAATAAATATTAATAATTTTATTTAAATTATATGATACATATTTTAAAATAATATTTTATATATAATTTTTACATAAGATAAATACAAAATAACTTCAAATTTTGGTTTCATAATACTTGAGCACACTTGATTCTTTATAACATCTATTACTATATATTAAATTTCAAGGGAAAAGTTTGCCATTTTAATGGTTGTGAAGTTACAATTTTACCCATATTTTTTAAAATATTACAAAAATGCTATACTTCAATAATTATGTGTAAAATAGTGAAATTATGCTTGTGTTGGGATTCGAACCACTAACCTTTTAGTGTCAAACCCATGCCTTTGACAATTGTGCTATAGTTGATTTTAAGATTTGTTTAAAAATCCTATAAGATAAACCACCTCTTTTTTATTTTTGTCTCATCCTCTTTTTTTTTTGAGTAAATGAAATGTTGGTTCATATTATTTCTAAAATATTTATTCAAAAAAAATTATTTCTAAAATATTGGATAGTTAAAATTAAAAAAAAAAGATTTTAATCGACTCAGCATACGCTGCAATTCTTTTTTGTATATATTAAACTTCAACACACGGACAAAGTTTGTGAAGTTACTGTTTCACCCATATTTTTTAAAATATTACAAAAATGGCATACTTCAATAATTATGTGAAAAATAGTGAAATTATGCTTCAAACCACTAACCTTTTAGTCTCAAACCCATGCATTTGCCAATTGTGCTATAGTTGATTTTGAGATTTGTTTAAAAATTCTATAAGATAAACCACCTCTATTCTCTTTTTGTCTCGTTCTCCTTTTTTTTTGAATAAATGTAATGTTGGTTCATATTATTTTTAACATACTGGATAGATAAAATTATAAAAAAGATTTTAATCGACTCAACATACTCTGCAATTCTTTTTTGCCATTTTAAATAATTGATATCGAAAAAAAAAATTAGACTATACATAATGTAACCGAGTCCAAAAAGAAAAAATATTTATTTACATACGTCTCCATGTAGATGTTAAATTACTTAAATAAAAAATAAGATTTGGTTTTAAGAAATATGTAAATTTTAGTTATCAAATAATATATAATTAATAATTACATCACATAACTTTTACGATTATAAAATTTTAAATATTTGAGTCATATTAGAGGATTTTGGTCGACGAACTATTTAAACTTTCAACGATTTAAATATATGGTTGGTCTAAAAACATAAATATTTAAATATATATAAAAAAAATAATTGAAATTATGTTAAAAAGATGAAAACTCTAAAATTATGATCTATGTTATGTATAAAAAATAATATAATTAACATTAAAAATAAATCAAAAAAGATATAAATTTTCAATCATAAATATTACAAAATACAATTATTATTTAAAATGATCAATTAGATTATAAATCGACTATAAAGTATGGTACATATCAATTTTTATATAATATATTGATCAATATAATAAATAATATAATATATAATGATTGAATTATAACATATGTTTAGATCAATATATGATAAAATCAAAAAAATTTGATGTAAGATTTCATATACATGCACAGGTCATTAGGTTGTCATATTTTACATCGATTGAAATATTTATAAAATTTTAAAATTGAGTTAAAAAATAATTCAAAATTCTAATATAAAAAATATTTCAATTTACCCAATTTTTATTGAACTTCTATATAGTGTAATAAATATTAGACAAAAACTAAAAATTTAAATTTAAAAGTGTATAAATGTATATGTTTTAAAAAAAAATGAATGAGACAAGCATAAGATGACTTTTAGTCAATATTAAGAAATTTTGTAATATGTTTGAAAATATAGTCTTACATATACGATCAATTTTTTACAACAAAATCAATGAGTTTACAGACGCCTCTATTATAAACGGACAATTTTATTAAGATTATTATTTATATTATACTCAAATATCAATTTGATAAAATTCATTTCACGCAATTGAAAATTAAATTAATAATTTAACAATCATAAGTATTCGTGTGATTATTATCGTATGAATATTTATCCAAAATTTATGAAATCTAATCAAATTATAAATGATATGGATCAAAAAATTGGTATGCAATATTACAAAATAACTATAAAAATATTCAATAAATCGAAATCCTATCGTTTATCATATTTTCAATTACAAAATTATTTCAATATATACAGTTTTGGACGAAAATTACTTGAGTGCCCGTGCCTTGCATGGGCATTTACGCTAGTATGAACTTAAGACTTGACTTGTAAAAATTTAATATTTAAATATTTTTATTTTTATTCAAAAATTACATGAAACACGACACGAAATGTACACGAAATGAAGGTGCATGAACACGAAACGAAACGAATCCGGTCGGTTTTGGATCTGACATTACGTATACGAAACACGAAAGTACACGAAATGAACGAATTGCAAAGGACAAACACCAAGAAGACATTACAGAATATGCAACTTTGGGAGTATTGAAAGATGCCCATGCGCGGCTGTTTCTTTGAGTTGCAAAGTTTGAAACACAAAAGGGCCACATGCACAAACTTTAGGCTTCTATGCTGTTTTCCTTGATAATATATCAGTATTTTAAAAGAGAAATTATCAAAAACAGATAAGAGTAACTAGTAGGGTACAGAATCGACGGTTTGAATAAAATAGCTGCTAACTTCTCGTCCATTTCTTTCACTTTTTTTTTATATCATTCCTTAATTTTTTATATTTCAAAAATTTCAAAAAAAAGTAAAATTTAATAATATAAATATTAATTACATTTATACTTTACATCATACATTTATACTTTACATCATTATATTCTTTTATACATTAAATATTAGTTTTATTCTATTTTCAAATATTTTTAAGAAGTTGTAACTTCTACACCCAATTCATATGTAAAGAAGTTTAAAAGGGAGTACAAGATTAAACAAACTTATAACATTTGCCGCCAGTCAGCGAGAGGCACACAGGACCTTACTATTTGAGACAAATTTTAGCAAGCCTCCAGATTTTCCGTCAAATTGGGTAATATATTGGATTTTTGTCTCAGCAGCAATATATTTAGATAGATTACTAATCGGGCATTATGTGTCTTTTCCAATATTATGCAAGCAAAATATGTTGTAGAACATGTAATATTCCGACTAATAAGATTGTTTGGCTTTGATTAAAGTCATTGATTTAAAGTTATTTTAAGTTAAAAATATTTATTTATGTAATAAATTAACAACTAATTTTAATTTAAAAAATAATTAAAGTGAAAAGTTGGTATGAGATATTTTTTTAAAATTATTTATTTATTTTTTATAATTTTATTTGATAAAAGTTAATATCTCACCCCGTCATCTTCAACTTAATAATTATTTCAATATTTTTATATTTTTAATAACTCATAAATTATATAAAAAAACAAATAAAATTCAAACAGATACCAATTTAAAATCTTTATACTTTACTCATAATTTGAAATAACTTCAAATCATAAGTCTTTTTTTTTAAAGTTTGGCTAAACTGGCTCAATATTGAGCTTGTTTGGCTTCACTTAAACTTTTTGTTTAACCCACTTAAAATGAAGAAGCATGTATTTGGCTTTATTCAAAATTATCCATGAGCTTAAATTTTTAAGTACTCCGGAGGTACTTTTTTTTTTCTAGATTAATTTAGCACTTTTTTTTAAACCTATCACACAACCCTAAACATACATGTGTGGCATTTAGATTTCACAAATAATGTATTTTTATTTTATGTCTGAATCATATAAATTTTATTTTTTCAATTAAAAATATAAGCATTAAATCCACTTTATATTTATTTATCCAAACACATACCACTAACTTGAACTTCAAATTACCTTTTTAACTTAAAATGAATAAATTTTAATTTAAGTTATAATTAACTAATTTTAAGTTAATCACAGGGCTCATTATGTCTGCATTGAAGATACTACATATTAAATTATTGTCTAGCTAGGACAATATATTTATAATGATTAAAAATCGAATCTTAGTAAGCTGATGATGAGTTCTGCTGTAACCTCGTCGTCTTCGAAAGCTGAAACATTGTTCGCTATGTTTTCTTAGTTGTCAAGTGATTTGTTGGCATTGTCATATCAAAAAGATGATCATGCAGGTGACCACGAGCAAACCCCTAGAATGTAACCTTTTGGTATCAACCGTCTTTTTTGTCACTTTCAAGTCAGCTTACTCTATACATAAAAGTGCTCTTCAAGTTCAGTTGCACCATTACAAAGGACAGACTTAAAGTTGGAATAAAGACACATACTGTTTAGTGGATGTTTATTCAATCGAAAGTTATAGAATAGAAGTTAAGCATTTAGAATTCTAAAAAGTTCATGGAAATGTGGTAATATTCTACTGAAGTTTCTAAAAAAAAAAAATAGAAATGCTAGCTAGAAATGCCTTAGACTCTCTCACCAGTAATTTTCATTATTTGAAATAATTTTATGTCTAATCCATAATTAATCATATTCTAAAACAAATATTTAGAACTACTGAACCAATCTCTCTTTTCTTGTCCTTATAAAATCATTTTATGGTATTACCAAATATGTTATTTTTGTATTATTGTATTTTAAACATTCTATAAGAATGAAAAACATAATGGGTCTGTATGAGTAATTTATTTTTCTACAAAATAGCACATAATTTAAAAAATAAATATAAATCATTACAAAAATAATCTATGAAAATTCTTTATCCTGAATAATGACTTTGTATATATAATGAATAGAAACATTGATCCTGAAAGTATCTTCCGGGGAGTGTGCTTGGATGGTGCGATCAATTATCAACCCATTTGCCCACAAATATTGTTTACCAGTAATTAAAGCCTGATGTTATAATTAATGTACTAACTTTCTAATTAATCTCACCTTTTAAACAACTAATCTACAATTAAACTAACGCCGACAAGGCCTTTTTGACTAATATAGTACCTCTTATATACTACTCTATTGCAGACAATGATAATATAAACCTGCTTCTTGTTCAATACTAGTAAAACTTACTACAATTAAGGTAGACATATACAAATCATATGCATGTATGTCTAGCACTCCACTGGTTATCAAACAATGTATAGGACAGTACTGGAAGGACAACTTTTCATATATTAATATTGAAAATTAACCGGCATAGATGCCGAGTTAACCAATAACTGTGTTTTCACATGGACACCAGGCCGGAGTTAATCTAATGTGCTTGCTGCTAGCTACTTTAGATCTGTTTAATTGGTTGAGTTGCATGAATTGCAGAGTCATATTTCAAGTTCATAGTACTGGTTATGTATATAATTATATGTGTTTTGTGTGCGCATCTGTGTGTAAATGATGTGAACTAATGAAATGATAGAACTTTTGACTGTTTCCTTAATTGTATGTACACACACTTGTAATATGAAATTAGTGAACAAAAAGTATCTTACATAACGGTATCATAAGATTGTTATGGCACGAATTTAACATAAGTTATATAATTTATAATCTTGCGCATTATTACATATGGAATGATTTGTGCTCGACGGAGAACTAATCGCAGTTCACATTATTGATGATCCTATGATTTAAGTGATTTGTATTGCTTTAACCGGTGATTTATAGTAATGTGATCATCAAAATTTGTTCTGCTGAAGACCATTTAAAATGGTGATCGATCTGTGTATGGTACTACAATTTTCAGGCTGAATTGATTTTGGGCTAAGCAGGACGACGGCTCCCAACATATCCAGTATAGTTTGCATGATATTAATATTTTTTGTCAAGTAGTAGAAAAAATTGATACGTACCATCCGGCCCGATGCTGATTTTAAGCAAACTTATAGTGAATAATGCTAACAGTACATTTAGTTCAGGATAATTAGGCCAACACCAAGTACGTACATTGTCTTTTAATGCTAGCACTGATTTCAGCTAGCTGTTTCGTAGGGGAATATGATGGAGGACAAGTTAATTATAACTAGCAGATTAAACTGAGTTGGTCGATTAGTTGAAGAGTACCCGGAACTGCTCGACAATGTTAGACTTCTATTCCTTTGACATGAATTTCTGTCTATCAAATTAAACAATTCAGACAGTAACCATAGGTGGCCTTTGATCGTCTGAGTGTTTGTTGAAATAGAATAGTTTTTAATTATGAATGTTAAAGAATGTACTTGATCATCTAAGGAATCATCTGTAGAAGAAAACCAAGTTAGTAATAGATAACAAGGAGAGTAAGCAAGCTGCAAATTAGAGCACAGTTTTTCGGATAAATCGTACTGTTCCAACTTTTATAATGGCAGTCAAAGAAACGGTAACGATAATGTAATGAGTAGCTACCATGTTTAAGAGCAAGTCCAACAATGTAGGGATATCCGATCCGATTTATAGCTAAATTAGTGGATATGGATCCTTCTAAAAAAAATTTGATTCGTTAATAATCCGATCCGATAAGGGTCCGGTCCCATAATAAGTGGATATGGATTTTGTATGACCCGATCTGAATATATTATATTTATTATATATTTTATATATTTATGTAATATATAATACATATTAAATATATATATATATATAAAACATATATAATATATAAATTTTTATATAAATAATTTTATTTTGGAATATAAATTTGGATTTGTCAATGTATATGTCATAATTTTAATTTTTGTTTCGTCAAAGAATTTTATAATACTATTTTTTTAATTAGAAAAATAAAAAAATTATATTTTTAAAATTTATTAAACGGATCGGAGGTCCGATCCAATAACCCGAAATCCGAACGAATCGGATATGGATCGACCTACAAAATATCCGACTCCTGATCCGATCCGAATCCGAAAATTCTTAACGGATCCGGATATGGATTTAGCGTGATCCAATCCGAATCCGACCCGTTGACAGGCCTACAACAATGTCTTAGTTGGTTCCCTATAAATATTAAAAAATAATAGTTCTTAGTGTTTTAAAGACATTGTTTTGTATATGAACTCTCCAACAATAATCTCTATATTCATTTTATCATTATTATAATATTAAATTTGAAATTAACTAAAAATGAGGGAGTGACAAGTAAGGATAAATGGAGAAATTTGTTTTTTGTAATAATAAAAAACAAGTTAAAGGATGGCTAGTGGTTCCCCAATAAGAGCAAGTGCTTCCTAAGTCAAGATTTAAGTAACTTAGTACAAAATACCACTAGTGGTTTCCTAAAATACTAAAAATCTCTAACCATTCCCTACTTTGGAGAACCTGCAGGGGAACTAGGGGGGACCATGGTGAGCCCCGGTCCCCGCCAACTGCACCGTGACATCGAAATTTATATGTAAATTTTTTTATTTTTTTTTTAAAATATATGTTCGCCCCCCCCCCCAAATATATTTCTCCGGTCCCCCCAAATTGCTGAAATTGAACATTTAAAGGATATTGAGGAGATTCAGACAGGTAAAGGTCTAAATCAAATTGGAACACTACAACGTCCTGGAGATACTAGATGGAGCTCTCATTTCACAGCAATGTGCAGTTTGATAATAATGTATGGTGCTACTCGTTCTGTTTTAACTGAAATAGCTGCTCAAGGGACAACTTTTGCTCAACGAGGTGATGCTTTGAATGCCATAAAAATGATAATGCCGTATGAATTTGTGTTTATTTTACATGTGGTATAGAGAATATTTGTATGCTTGCTGAAAAATTCTATCCTGATGATTTTTTGGAAGAAGAAAAAATTCGTTTGAAGTGTGAATTACAGCATTATGGGCTAGATATTCCCACTCATCCAGATTTCAAGGATATTTCTACTCTTGGTGATTTATGTCAAGGAATGGTAATAACAGGGAAATCTGAAGTGTATTCACTAGTAGATAGACTTTTACGTCTTGTCTTGACACTTCCTGCATCTACTGCAACATCCGAGAGAGCTTTTTCGACTATGAAAATAGTGAAAACAAGTCTTCGTAGTCGAATGGAAGATGAATTTTTAAGAGATTACTTGTTAGTGTATATAGAAAAAGAGATTTGCAGAGTCAGTAAGCTCCGATGAGATCCTTGATATATTTTATATGATCAAAGAAAGTCGAGCACATCACAAATAAATTGGTACGTTTTCTGAATTTTATTATTTTAAGCGAGTTCCCTTTTTTGCTGTTATCTGCTGTTCTGATGTATGTATAGTAGTCTTTGGCTTTTACTTATGTCCTCACTTCCTGGTCCTGGTTGAAAAAGTTAAGTCATTAATTAATATAATTTTGTCTGTTCAAAAAAAATTTTTGTCCCCCCTATACCATAATCCTAGTTCCGCCCCTGACTGAACCTGTAACCATTTCCTAATTTGATTGCTATCAATAAAAATTTCATTTCCCTCAATTTTTCAGTATTTGTCCATATCTCATTCTGCAATTGATTTAAAATAATAATAATAATAATAATAATAATAATAATAATAATAATAATAATAATAATAATAATAATAATAATAATAATAATAATAAGGAATGAATATATGGAATGTTGTTAGAGTTGATGTACAAAACAAGAATCCTAAATCCCTATAAATCATTATTTTATTATATTTTTAGTAATCAACTAAGGACCTATTGAACTTGTTCTAATAAGGAATTTGTAAGGGTGGACCTATTGAACTTGTTCTAATAAGGAATTTGTAAGGGTTACTAGTATTATAGGGAACCATTAACACGTTGTTGAATTATTTTTTTCTCTATTCAAGCAAGAGGACCACAAATATAGAAGTTGTGAATCCTTAGAATTTGATCTCCAGGAGCTTTTTTATAATTTCCGTACCTCGTTAGGATTTTAATGGACCATGCTCGCTAATCATTTTAGCGAAAGCAGGGCCTTCAAACTTTCTAGAAAATCAGTTGAATGTAGTCCTCTTCTAAAGACGGTTTGTTTAAGCTTATGTAGATGTTTGGGCTGATTTAGGCACATAAATGCATTTTTGCTAAGTAGGCGCATATTATTCATATACTGGCCCCAGCCTCCAAGCCCATATATTGTTGGGTTTTCTGTTTGACTTTGAAACCAATTATGTTGTTGAACTTGTTTTTAAGATTGTGTGCTTTTGCACTCTTATCATTTTAGCCTACTTTTCAAAAGTAAACCTTAACTAACCTCTGTAACTTGTTTGATGGTTCAATTTTTTTGCTTGTTTTCCTAGTCACATAATGCACATGTTCCCCAAATCTATAACGTTTATTAATAATGGAAATCTCTTTTTTAATGGTATTATTTTGTTTGGTTGGCTCCATATTTTAGTTTCACCTCAAATTTCTATTTCTACTAGAATTTTATGTTATTTTTTTAATTAAAAAAAAATTAGAAAACCTATTATAATTATAATTCTCTTTTTGCAATTATTTTAATTAACACCTATTTTTACTAGAATTTTTTGTTATTTTTATAATTAAAAAATTTAAAAACCTATTATAACTATAATTTTCTTTTTGCAATTATTTTAATTAACACGAGATAAAATACCAGCAGGATAAAACTCCACCAATGAGGTAAAAGACCAACGAGGTACAATCTATTTACAAATATACTTACACCATTATTATAGATGAAATGATCATCATCTATCAACGAATTACAAAACAAGCGATACTAATCAAATTTGTAGAAAGGTAAAGATTCTATATTTTCATGACAAACTTAATTTTTTTCAACATAATCGCTTTCTAACCAGGCAAGTTGGCCATCTACATGCTCTTTAATAAAAACTCAAATCATTACAACATATTAGCAATTTTCATCATGTTCATATTAGCTTTTAATCGTGCTCGGTGATGCTTGTGCCCATATGCATATACTCTTTAGTTTTTGTTGGTACTCATCAGACAAGCAAGGTGACTTTCAGTAATATATCACCAAGGAAAGGTGTTGAAGCATCTTGCGTGCAAATCGATTTTACAAAAAATAGTAGAATATATAAATCGATAATCACAATTGCATAAATTGAATTCAGCTATTTGTATAGTAGAAACATATGTATATCGTATTTTCTTGATTTTCTTAAAATAATCTTAAATTAATAATGAATTAAATAATCTTTATTAATAAGTAAAATATATATTTTAATGATATTTCAGAATCCAAATTTAATTTCATCCCAAAATTCGTATCCAACGAATTTATTGAAAATTTGTTGTAAATACAATTTTTTTTATTATAACCTACTAAGTTGTGTAAAAAACATAACTTTTTAAGATCATTCAAAATTATAAATTATTGATGACATTAAATTAATTTTCTTGGGTCCGTGCTTCGCACGGGTTATCATCTAGTTTTTCTATAAATTTTGTTCAACTAATTTTTTTTTATGGAAATGAGTTGTAAATACGGTATAAATTATAAAAAAAGGATACCATATGTAACGTTAATTTTCTGTTATTAGACTGAAATTTAATTAATTATATATTATTTAACTATGTATATACATTATCGGAGTAAGTTTTAATAATTGTATATTTTTGTGTAGAATATTACTGCTCGTATTATTAACTGAATATTTTTTTTGTTATCTTATAAGGGAAGGTTTCAATTGATTAAACAGTTCTTTTTGCTATGTAATCTTATTAAACGAAGCATTTTGTTCTTTTCAAGTGTTGTGGAATAAAAATCGAGTTATCAAATTGCGATTAGGGTTTGTGTGTATTTAATGCTAAGGGATGGTGAGCTTCGAGCTTTAATGGCTGTTTCCGTGTTCGAGACTAATCGGTCCTCACAGAGTGCCTACGTATCTCGTTATTGAGAATCAAGCCGAAAACGTAGTTCTGAGATGAGGGGTCTGGCCCTTTATATAGGCTGTAGGAGCCTTAGAATCGTAATAGGATTCGGATACTTGGTGGGCAAGCCACCGCCTTGAGGAAGGTTCTAGACTCCTTCCTTGTAGGAGTCTGTTTCCATATTGAATTGGGTACCTTGGAGGCTAAGTCTGGTAGGAATAGTATCCTTATCTGATTACTATTGCTGAGTTGTTTATTACCCTTAATATTAATTACGAAATTAATATTAAAATAGGGAGTCTGACCTCATTAATGGGCCCCACGTCAGGACCAGGCTGGGTCTAATTAATGCCATATTAAATGTGCCTTTAGGACTTATTTTCAGCCCATATCATTTGCCCCCAACTTCTAGGAAAACTGATTAGGTTTTCCTTGAAGTTTTAACGGCCTTTCGAGACTTGGGTCAAGGTTTATTGCTTTTACGCGAGTATTCACCAATATCGTCTTAATGTAAGGCGTGGAGCGACCGACGCATTTACAATGATATTGAACGACACTAACAGTGTTTAACGGTACTAAACAGCACTACTCGGCACTAAACAGCGCTAATCAGCCTCAAACAACGTTCAAACAGTGTTAAACGATGTTAAACGGCATAAAACGGCACTAACGGCGCTAATCGGCACTAAACGGTGCTTAATCGGCACTAATCGGTGCTAGTCAGCCTCAAACAACGTTCAAACAGTGTTAAACGATGTTAGACGGCATAAAACGGCACTAACGGCGCTAATCGACACTAATCGGTGCTATTTCTTAATTTCAACTTCCACTTGATTATTATTTTCAAAACAATCTCACTAGTGATCTTGAACATCAAGACGGAAAAACAAAAAAAAATGTGAAACCCCGACTCGATCACCACTGTCAGTTGGCCGGGTCGAAAAATGAATACCGACAACCAATGTCGGTCGGCCGGGAGGTCACCGGTGTGCCGGTCGGCCGAAGCAAAAACTCATACCGACGGTCGACGTCGGTCGGCCGAATTTTTTATTTTTTTTTTTGTTTCTGGCGTCGAAGCAAAATATCGATCTCGAGGATCAACGTCGGTCGGTCGGGACGTCCCCGGGAGGCCGGGAGCAAGTCGGCCGAATCAAAAACTCATACCGACGGTCGACGTCGGTCGGCCGAATTTTTTTTTTTTTTTGGGTCGAAGCAAAATATTGATACCGACAACCAATGTCGGTCGGCCGAGGCTTCACCAGTGAGCCGGTCGGCCACTCCTCGGTCGGCAATTTTTTTTTTGTCGATCGAAACAAAATATCGATACCGACAACCAATGTCGGTTGGCCGATGAGTCCCCGGGAGGCCGGTCGGCCGAGAGGCAATCTGCTGACAAAACAAACTCGACTCGAAGGTCGATGTCGGTCGGCCGAATGGTTCAATTTTGCCTCAGTCGGCCTCGTCTCGGTCGGCCGTCGTGCCCCGCGTGCCTCGGTCGGCTGGGGTGCGTTCGGCTGAAGCTTCTCCGAGGCCTCGGTCGACCATGCTTCAGTCGGCCGGTGCCCTCGTGGGTGCTTTGTTCGGCCGGTTCATGTTCTGCGAGTTTTGATTTTCAATATCGACCTCGATCATCAATATTAACATTCGCACATTGGCTTTCAAAAGCTAATCAACTAGGCCACACATGGCTTTTATTTAAGGTTTTACTTAAAACCTCGATCAGCATTATTAATCTCGTATTTAGGACTAATTTCTTGATTATCCTCTCTTAAGCACGCTTAGCTTCCAAAGCTCAACTGACTGCCCTGGTGAAATGTCTTCTCGGATATTCATTTAAATTCTCCATTTCTTTTCCGGAATTTCATGAGTTGTAACGACTCTTTCCATCTATAATAGATAGTTTTTGCTCCTTTTTCATATTTTATCGATACTTGACCTGTAAACGCGAACCGGGCTGCATTTCAACCTGAGGTGGCAGGTCATCCTTTTCTTATAAAAGGAGGGGAGTATCCTTCATTTTTATTCACTTCTTCATTTCTCAAACTTTTCTCAAGTCTTCAAGTTCTCTAGTTTTCAAGCTTCCAAGTTCAAGCTTCAAGTTCAAGCTTCAAGTTCAGTATGGCCGACAAGCATGCATCTTCCCCCCAAATCTCCATGGAGGAAGCCTTCAGGAAGAGGAGCATGGCGAGAACCATGAAAGGTAAACAAAAACTCATGCCTCCTAAATATATTGAGCGTCGATTCGAGTCTACATTAGATTTGTTAAATACTATGGGAGAGTCATTCCCCAATAGTTCAGATTTAGATGCCTTTCATAGTCCTTGCAAGTTAAAGAGAAAAGATGTAGAGAAGATTGAAAGCACGTATGGTTTTCCAAGTGTGATCAAAGTTTGCCTTCCCAGCCCTAGGGATAGAACTTGCAATTGGCATCCTGAAAGGATCTGCGTTTACAAAGGCACTTTAGAAGCGGGGTTGAGGTTCCCAGTCCATCCATTCATTATCAGGTTCTTAGCGGAGCTCCGAGTTCATCCTTGCCAGCTATACCCAAATTCATGGAGGTTCCTTATTATTTTCATGTTGAGGTGCCGGGAATTGGAGATCCCTCTGAGCACAACAATGTTTAGGAGCATCTTCTCAGTGAAAAACTCTTCTGATTCTAAGGCAGGGCGGATTAACTTCCAACTTCGAAGTAATCTTCCTCATATAGTAAACTCTTTCTCCTTTCCTGGCTCCCATCATCTCTGGGATAGAGAGTTTGTTGTTTTGGAATGGCAAGGCGGTGACTGGGGTCAGTTTTTCGTTAAGAGGTTTGGATATGTGGAGGATAGTTCGCACTTCGTGTGTGATCTTAGCCATGAAGAATTGCTAAACAGAGACATATTGCTTGCTGATGATGGTCGTACCCATTACAAAACTATTCTGACAGAGAAGAAGCTTATCGAAGCCGGCTTAAGCATTCTTTCTTTTGAGGGTAATTTTCCTTTGTTACTTTATCACGAACTATGTTTGTTCTTATTCCGATATCTCTTTCTTTTTTGTTTTAGCTGCTGAGAAGTTGGACAGTCGCCCCGAGAATTAGCCACATGTTACCAAACGAATGGCAAAGAAAGCGGAAGAGCAACTGAATCCTACTGGTCGAAAAGTTCCTACGTTCTTGGAGGGATGCTCCCAAGGGGGGAAGAGGTCCCGGAACGTCGCTGAAGGTACTCGAGTCCCATTCACTCCGGATTGGGGTATTTATGAGCAGGATTCTATCTTGGGAAGTTCTTCCTTAGCCTTGACCTGGTCCAGGCTCTCTATCACTGCTCATGATCTCCTTACAGTTACTGCGGGAGATAAGATCGACTAATCTGAGCGCCTTGGAGCTCAGGCTCTTTATCAGGTACCAAATTATGCACTTGATGTTCTCGTTTGCCCAAATTTTTGTTAAGTGCCTTACCTATCTCCTTATTGCAGGCAAATGCTTATCTTCAATCTGCCACCCGTCAAGGCCGAGCCCATAGGGATAGCAACGTGGAACTGCTGAATGAGCAAGCACGGTTCAAAGAACAAGTTCAAGACCTAAACTCCAAGGTTGCTCGAGCTGAGGCAAGTAGCCTGTCTTACCAAAAGAAACTTCACTCACTTGCCAAGAAGAAATCCTCCGATGCTGACAAGGTGATTAATGCCTACCATAGGTCGGAAGCTTTTACAAAGTTTATAGATGATCATGATGATGAGATGCGGCCCTTTAACATGTCAGTTGGGTGGAACAAAGCTGTTGGCGCTGTTAGCCACAAGTATCCTTCGATGGTGAATCCAGCAGACTTCCCTTGCCCTAACTGGGCTGCTGCTGTCGGAAGTCACGGGGATCATGCATTGGGCTCTGGGGATAATCGCCGTCCTTCTGGTTCTGGTTTGAGGAAGGCGGCCAATGTTGTTAGTTCCAGTTCCACCTCTTCCCGTTCAGCTGGGAAAAAGGCCATGTCGGAGAGGGAGGCGACCGTGAGACGATCTTTTCCTAGCAAAAAACTTTGGATTAGACCCAACTCCTCGACTGATACTTCAGACGAACAAGGGGACGTGGTGAAGAGGGGAGTGGCGCAACCTATGGAAACAGAAGCCGAAGATGATGACGATGAGGGCTCCGAAGAGGAGGGAGATGAAGAAGAGGGAGACGGAGAGGAGGAGGGAGAAGGGCAAGAAGTGGTGGAGGAGTCCTCCGAGGAGTAGATGTCTTTGATCAAGGGCCTTGCATGGCCTTCACAGCCATATGTGGCTTTGTCTTTTTAGTTTTAAATCAAGGTCTTTCGGGACTTAACTTTTCTTCGCGGTTTGTAATTTAAAACTTAGCCCTTCGGGGCACTTTATTTATGCATTTGCTTTCCTCATTCATATGTTCAATTATTTCCGGTACTTGATTTTTATAAACTCACACTCAACGGGTGCTTGGTACATAATCAAAATCATAGAATGGAAGACAAACTTGCATTAATAAATCGAAGTGGGTTTAACCCTTACATATGTAATACTACTGTCCTACTCGGGGCACTAGGCCCTGGAATGGTTTCATCAATCCTTATTTATACTTCTCCTAATAAATAGATAGAAAGTTGAATCCGTACAAGGATAGCTCACACATAATAAATCTTCAGGTTCAAAGCATGCCAAGTTCGTGGCACTTCGTTCCCATCTAATGTCTCCAACTTTGTTAATAGTATTCTTGTTGTTCGTTCGCAGGGAAGGACTGAATGTAATATCAAGTTCAAGTATCTTATCTCTCACAATTTAGAAGTGTAAAAGAATGTTTGGTTTGTTTATAAACTAAATTAAACTAATTATCAATCAAGAATAAAATATATGAGGAAAACAATCCAAGAACTGGGGTTCTTCACTTGGTTTCAATACACATTCAATATCTATGTGACATCTACGTTCTTACTCTGCTGAAAACAATTCTTCTAAGGTTATAATGTTCTCTTCCAAGATACAATATAGTGTCTACAACTACACCTTAATTGTCACTTCCGTGATACAATCAAAGTACAATCATAAACTATTACGCACCAAGAATTATAAGTCTCACAACTCTCCTATTAATCTTCCAATCAAATATTCGAGTTATGTCTGTTAAATCCTGTACTAAAATTGCAACTCTTCTTCCAAGTTATTACAATTCCTAAAATCCAATCAAAGGTTCATGACTCCCCTAATTGTGTTAAGCCCTCAATAACAGATCAGCAAAGCAAGAAAATCACAGATAATTAAACAGGCATGAATACCAAGGAATACTACCCAATTCTCTGATTAGAGAATTAGTTACACATGATTAAATTAACAAAACAAGAATTAATAAAAGAAATCATAATTAGAAGAATATAGAAAAGAAACCTTTTAACTTCAATCTTCAAAGAAAATAATGGTTCTCTAGAAAAAATCCTAGAAGCTGCGTACAAATTGTATCTCTCTAACAATGAACTCTAATTCTGTTTTTCCGATCCCTAGATGTGTTTATATAGATACTCCTAATCTTGTCCAACAAGCAATTACCTTCTATTACAATTAGAATTTAAAGAAGGTACCAAAACTGCCCAGAATACAATTAGAATTAGAAAAAGGGAAAAACAGTAAATTTATAGCCTTCTTTTAAAAGATCACGTGCGCGAATTTAATCAGCACGTTCCTTGCACCTGCTTCCTATCCCATATTGTAGAAAATCTCTCAAGCTTCGCGTGGGCAGTAAGATCGCTGAAAACGGACTTCTAGAACTCCAGATATGGCCAAAACAGTATAAGCTGCGCAGCCTTCCCGGAAAATCCGAATTTTAATCAAATAAATCTCCAAAAACAATAGAAGCATCAACTTTAATCAACATTCTCGTAAATCTGCACAACTAAGCAAAACACATCAAAACTACAACATCTTGAGTCCAAAACAATCAATTTAAGCCGAACTGAGGCATTCCAAGTGGATATAAAATCCACTTATCAAACCCCAAAACTTAAACTGATGCTTGTCCTCAAGCATAAACAATTACAACTAACTAGTACCACTTCCGTAGGTGATCACGGTTGCATTTGGCATATGCAACAAGCCCTTTAAACCCCTAGGCAGCCCCAGTGGACGAGTAAGGTCTCGTGAGGGCCTATAGCGAATGTACCCACAAAATCCATTTAACCTAATGCAATGCAATGCATGAATGCAACTAATATGAAAAATGCTAAGATCCCCTTCAAACTTACCAAAACCAACTAACAAGCAAATATCTCAAAGAATGCAACTAAATCCAAATAGAGCTCGACCAAGTCCCCGTATACTAACAATACATGAACAGAAACGTGCGTGTGTGCAATTCTCATCAGAAATACTCCCAAAACTAGGTCAAAAACCATACATGTTCTTCGCCAAGACAATCACAGGTTTATAAATAGAATAGACTGTAGACACTTCATAACCTAAGAACACCTCCATCCTTATTCAAGGTAGACAGAAATTCATGCTTTATTACTAACTACTACACATATATACAATCATGCTTATTTAACCGTGCAATGAATGAGACCCCAAAAGGCTTATACAATAATACCCATGTAGCGAGCGTTAGGTCAGTGGATCCCAGACTATAAAAGCCTTAGGTCACTAGGCACAAAGTCCCCTCGTACTTAATAGCTCGAGTATTAAAGAGCTCACCCTGGTTAATTTTGCATATAAACAATTTACTGACTCTTTTTTTTTCTTTTTTTTTCTGCGGTCTGGAATGAGCCTTTTTCATTTCCAACCCTAGACTACTCATATAAATATGAGCCGGCTACTAGCCAATTAACACCTAGCCATTATTTAACAATTGATACAACTAGCATGAAATCCCTGGTTTCCCCCAAACTTAGACTTAAGTGTTACTACGCTATCAAGGGAATAACGAAAATTCTAAATATAAACAAGTGATTAAAATCTCAAAACATCCAAACAAGCATGACCTCAACCTAGCCCAAAAGCACCCAATGAGTTTGTGTAAAAATTTTGTTCCCGTAACATGCAAGTCAATTTCCTAGAAACTACAAATCAGCCCTCTACTCATCATCACCACACTCAATTAAACATCTACCTATTAATCAGAATCAGCTCGTCCTAAGGGACCATGAAAAATGCATGCCATGAAAATGCAACTAGAATGAACTCACATGGTATACGAAACAAAAAAAATAGAATGTCCTATATGAAACAAACGTAGATAACACGAACATATATGCATGAATTACTACTAATATGCAAAGCCTGAAATCCTACATGAACACATAATAATACAACAACTACTAATCCCTCAAAACACCCCCAAACTTGAAAGATTCAATGTCCGCATTGAATGGAAGTAAATACGAGGAAAAGTAGAAAACATACCTAATCAGCTGAGTCATAACCCTCCTCGGATGAATCTGGTGGAGGATAATGCGTACGAGCTCCATATACTGGCCACTTCAAGAATACTACAAAACCCACAATTACAAGAACACAAATTCGTAATAAAAATAAGATTAGAGAAAAAGATAAACCAATTACGAATCAAAGAGGTGAACTTGCAACTAATTCCTCTTTAGAATTGAATTTTTAGAGATTTAAAGAAATATAAGAGGAATTGGATTTGTATGTATAGGTGGTATAAATATAATGGAGGGATTGGGTGAATAAAATTAATGTGAAAAGGAAAAAATTTTGGGTGGGTATGAAATTTGATGTAAGATAGAAATAGGATTTGGTAAATTAAAGAAAAAGAATTAGAATAGGTTTATAATTTTGGAAGAGGGATGGGGGGTTTTGGAATTAAAATAGGAAAAGAATTAGGTGTAGGGATATTAATATAGGAGGAGAAAAAATTTAGGAGAATTTTTTTTTTTTTTAAAAATGCAACCTGCGTGTACAGGGGCAGACTGCGCGCATAGCAGTAACGCAGGCGCAGCCTGCGTCACGCAGGCGCAGTCTGCGTTACAGACAGAAACGCAGGCGCAGCCTGCGTTACGCAGGCGCAACCTGCGTGACCAGTATTTTTTTTTTTTGCACACAACACTCACAACACTCATTTTTTTTTTCACACTCTTTTTTTTTTTTCAACACTCATTTTTTTTTCTTCTCTCTACACTACACTCTTTTTTTTTCTACAATAATGCGTGGGTTGCCTCCCACGAAGCGCTCCTTTAACGTCAATAGCTTGACGCCGATTATACTTGGAAACTTCAATGAGGATAAAAAGCAAACAGATACACATATCTAAGAATTTCTAATATAAGCATATTGTGCAAATAAACCTTAGATTCATTGAAAGGTACGAAAACTTTCAAGAACCTATCATGCTCAAGAGACTTGGAAACATCAAAATAGCTAGAAAAGTCGTCAGAATAATCATTATAAGTACGACTCATATACTCCTCCCAAATCGGGATCCTTATACTCTACAGCAAAATTTTCAATTTCATCAATCTTAACTTCCTTCTCTTTCATAATTGGACACTCATCAATTTTAATCTCGTCTACCAATGTATTAAGCTCAACATTTTCTAGATTTGGTAGAATTTCAATTGCATCCAAATTATCATTAATGTGCATGGGACAATTATCAACTACACAAGTAGACTCATCAGACACAACATTATCATCAATTGCTAAACAAGAATCATGGCATAGAGGAAAATTGACACAAGGAGGAGTTCGATAACAACCGTCATACCACACTGCTTGAACTTCCCAAATAAAATTATTTAGTTTAGCATTCTCCTCGTACCAAGCTATTGAATCACATGGAATATCATTATCACTAGCAATCTCTAAAGTTGGTTCATCAAAAACTCCCAAAGAAAGTAAGGGAAGATTAGACTGAGTTCCTTGAATCATTTTATTGAGCGCAATCTCCCAATCAGCAAGTAAAGAAGGATTAGACTGAGTTAAACTCGTATCAACATCATTACACATATATGGATAAACATCATCATGATATTGATATTCAAACGAATATGAATAATCATTGCTAGGGGCATAAAATGAGTTCTCAGAATAGAACGAATTCACCTGATATGCATTACGATCCTAATAGGAATTGAATTGTGGGTAAGGATTGAAGTCTTGATATCGTTCTTGACTGTTGTAGAAATTCTGGGCGTTGTTCCAACCAAAGTTGTACTCCATCTAGTCTCTTTCCTCAAAACCTGGTTAGGTTGTCTACCTAAAAGAACCTGTAGACACACCAAAGAAAGAAAAACAAAAAGAAAGAAAAGAAAAATATATACAAAGATAAAATCCAAACTACAAGAAACAATTAACTCAAAATCAATATTGCTGCCTTCCCCGGCAGCGGTATTTGTTAATAGTATTTTTGTTGTTCGTTCGCAGGGAAGGACTGAATGTAATATCAAGTTCAAGTATCTTATCTCTCACAATTTAGAAGTGTAAAAGAATTTTTGGTTTGTTTATAAACTAAATTAAACTAATTATCAATCAAGAATAAAATATATGAGGAAAACAATCCAAGAACTGGGGTTCTTCACTTGGTTTCAATACACATTCAATATCTATGTGACATCTACGTTCTTACTCTGCTGAAAACAATTCTTCTAAGGTTATAATGTTCTCTTCCAAGATACAATATAGTGTCTACAACTACACCTTAATTGTCACTTCCGTGATACAATCAAAGTACAATCATAAACTATTACGCACCAAGAATTATAAGTCTCACAACTCTCCTATTAATCTTCCAATCAAATATTCGAGTTATGTCTGTTAAATCCTGTACTAAAATTGCAACTCTTCTTCCAAGTTATTACAATTCCTAAAATCCAATCAAAGGTTCATGACTCCCCTAATTGTGTTAAGCCCTCAATAACAGATCAGCAAAGCAAGAAAATCACAGATAATTAAACAGGCATGAATACCAAGGAATACTACCCAATTCTCAGATTAGAGAATTAGTTACACATGATTAAATTAACAAAACAAGAATTAATAAAAGAAATCATAATTAGAAGAATATAGAAAAGAAACCTTTTAACTTCAATCTTCAAAGAAAATAATGGTTCTCCAGAAAAAATCCTAGAAGCTGCGTACAAATTGTATCTCTCTAACAATGAACTCTAATTCTATTTTTCCGATCCCTAGATGTGTTTATATAGATACTCCTAATCTTTTCCAACAAGCAATTACCTTCTATTACAATTAGAATTTAAAGAAGGTACCAAAACTGCCCAGAATACAATTAGAATTAGAAAAAGGGCAAAACAGTAAATTTATAGCCTTCTTTTAAAAGATCACGTGAGCGAATTAAATCAGCACGTTCCTTGCACCTGCTTCCTATCCCATATTGTAGAAAATCTCTCAAACTTCGCGTGGGCAGTAAGATCGCTGAAAACGGACTTCTAGAACTCCAGATATGGCCAAAACAGTATAAGCTGCGCAGCCTTCCCGGAAAATCCGAATTTTAATCAAATAAATCTCCAAAAATAATAGAAGCATCAACTTTAATCAACATTCTCGTAAATCTGCACAACTAAGCAAAACACATTAAAACTACAACATCTTGAGTCCAAAACAATCAATTTAAGGCGAACTGAGGCATTCCAAGTGGATATAAAATCCACTTATCAAACTTGTAGGATCCTCGTCCTAGTGTCTTCTTGACTCGATACGGCCCTTCCCAGTTAGGGGCTAGCTTTCCTTTCTATCCAACTCCTGAAGCTTCTATTTTCCTTAGAACCAAGTCGCCTTGTCGAAAGTACCTCTCCTTAACCCTTAAATTGTAGTAGAAAGACGCTCTCTTCTGATGCTCTGCATTCCTGGAATTTGCTTCATCCCTAACCTCATCAATTAGGTCAAGGGCGAGTCTCATGCCCTCTTCATTACCTTCTGGTTCATATGCTTCAACTCGAGATGATGCATGCATAATCTCGAGGGGCACAACTGCCTCGGCCCCGTAAGCCAACAAGAACGGGGTTGCTCTAGTTGATACTTTACAGGTGGTACGATACGCCCATAGTATTGGCAATAGCTCATCCACCCAAGTGTTCCTAGAACGTTCGACCCTCTTCTTCAGTCCATCAAGGATGATTCGATTGGCGACCTCTGCCTGTCCATTTGCTTACGGATGTGCTACTGAAGTAAAACGAAGCTCAATGGCATTTTCCTCGCAGTACTTCTTAAATTCTTCATTGTTAAACTGTGTCCCATTATCCGTCACAAGGACTCGAGGGATCCCATATCTGCAAATAATGTTCTCCCAAAAGAACCGGGAAACTTGCTTGGTGGTTATTTTGGCCAAAGGCCTTGCCTCAATCCACTTAGTGAAGTAGTCGATGGCAACTATCAGAAACTTCCTTTGTGCTGAAGCTACGGGGAAAGGACCAAGTATATCCATACCCCACATTGCGAATGGAATAGGGGAGCTAATCGACGTTAACATCTTAGGCGGCTACCTTACCATCGGAGCGTGCTTCTGGCATCTATCGCACCGCTTGACAGAGCTCTGTGCATCGGCCAACATCTCTGGCCAGTAGAATCCCAAATGAGTTATTTTGTGAGCTAGGGCTCTGCCCCCAAGTGCTGCCCACAGATACCATCATCAACTTCTTCCAAAGCTTCCCTTACTCTTGGGGCCTCAGACACTTCAAGTATGGGATGACAAAAGACCTTTTATAAAGGACGCCTTCAATCAAGGCATATCTCAATGCTCTTACTGACAGCTTTCGTGCCTCCAAGGCATTGTCAGGGAGCCATCCGGTTTCGAGGTGAGCTTTGATAGGATCTATCCAACAGCTTCTACATCGATCGGTGCCACCAATTTTGAGTTGATGGTCGGGGCCTTCAAGACCTGGAAGTAAACACTTCCTGCGTAATTTTCTATCTCAGAAGAAGTGAACTTGGACAGGGCATCGGCCTTAACGTTCTCCTCTCTCGGAATATGTTCCATATAACACTCATTAAACTGAGTCATCACTACCTTCACAACTCTCAAATACTTCGCCATGGTTTCATCCTTGGCCTCGAATTCACCATTTACTTATGATACCACTAGTCTTGAATCCCCACATACTTTGAGATTTTTGACCCTCGTGATTCTGGCCAAGCCTAAACCGGCTATCAAGGCTTCATACTCAGCTTCGTTGTTGGTTGTCGGAAAGTCCAACTTCAAAGCATACTCCACCATGAACCCATCGGGGCTTTGTAAAACCACACCTGCACCACTAGATTTTGTTTTTGATGCTCCATCAAAATAGAGCACCCAATACTCCTTCAGATCAGGCCTAAGCTCTTCATCTTTATCCTCTTTCCTAGGGGTAGTTATCATCTCCTGCCCCCCGACTTCTTGGTTGCTAATGGTGCATTCAACCACGAAGTCAGCCAATGCCTGAGCCTTAATGGCTGTTCGAGGTTTATACGTGATGTCAAATTCTCCAAGTTCAATCGCCCACTTGATTAGCCTTCCACTAGCCTTCGGGCTATGCAATATGTTCCTCAACTGTTGGTCCGTCAGGACTTCAATCTTATGTGCCTAGAAGTACGGGCGTAGCTTCCTCGAGGCTGTTATCAATGCCAAGGCGAACTTCTCAATGGGAGAGTAATTCATCTCAGCCCCGTGCAACACCTTGATCACATAATAGATAGGTTTCTGGACCTTCTTCTCTTCTCGAATGAGAACGGCGCTCAACGATTGCTCAGATACCGCTAGGTATAGATAAAGAGTCTCCCCGGGACTAGGTTTGGCCAGCAACGGGGCTTCAGCCATGTACTTCTTCAGTTGTCCAAAGGCCTCTTGGCTCTCAGGGGTCCACTCAAAATTTTTCACCTTCTTCAATGCTTGAAAGAAAGGCAAGCATTTATCACCAGACTTGGAGATGAATCTTCCTAAAGCCGCTACCCGGCCTGTCAACTTCTGCACATCTCTTATAGAGCGTGGAGATTCCATATCTAAGATCGCCTTGATCTTGTCAGGGTTGGCCTCTATGCCTCTCTTTGAAACCATCAAACCTAAGAATTTTCCAGATCCAACACCAAAAGCACACTTGGCTGGATTCAACATCATCTTGTGGTGCCTCAACACTTCGAATGCCTCTCTGAGGTGCTTAATGTGGTCTGCCTTGAACAGGCTCTTGACTAGCATGTCGTCAACATAGACCTCCATGGTTTTCCCAATCAGATGGGTGAATATTTTATTCACCAGTCGTTGGTATATAGCTCCTGCATTCTTTAGACCAAAAGCCATAACAAGGTAGCAGAAAACACCAAAGTCAGTTATTAAAGATACCTTTGGGATGTCATCCTTGTGCATCTTAATCTGATTGTAGCCGCTGAACCCATCCATGAAGCTCAAGATCTCATGTCCAGCTGTGGCGTCTATCAGCATGTCTATCCTCGGCAGGGGAAACAATCCTTCGGACATGCATCATTCAAATCAGTGAAGTCTATACACATCCTCCACTTCCCATTTGCTTTCTTGACCATCACAGGGTTAGCCAACCATTCGGGAAACTGAATTTCTTCAACAAACCCAGCCTCGAGCTTATCAACTTCTTGCTTTATGGCCTCTTGCCTTTCAGGTGCAAAGTTCCTCTTCTTTTGCTGTATTATCTTCCGGTTAGGATCGATATTCAATCTGTGAATTATGAGTTGGGGATCAATCCCTGGCATATCAGCTGCCGTCCAAGCAAACACATCACTATTTTCTTGTAAGAATGCTATCAACTTGCCCTTCAGGGGTTCCTTCAAAGAGGCTCCTATATAAGTTACTTTCTCAGGGTCGCCTAGCTCCAGAGGAATGGGGATTAAGTTCTCTGCTGGCTTCCCTCGGTGTTCATCATCACCACGGACATCCATGTCTTCGCTCGGAAGTACCTGCCCCCTGATTCCATCAGCTCTTAACGCGGACACATAACAACTTCTTGCCATCTTCTGATCACCCTTTTGTTCTTCAACACCATTCCTGGTTGGAAACTTAATCTTCATGTGATATGTGGAGGCAACAGCCTCGAATGCATGAAGTCCAGTCCTTCCCAGGATCGCGTTATAAGTCGAGGATGCCTTGATCACAAGGAAATTCAGCATCTGAGTAGCCTCTTTAGGTTCTTGTCCAATTGTCATGGGTAACTGAATAGTTCCTTCAACCTTGGACTCAACTCAATTAAATCTGTAGATCGGCATGTTGGTCGGGGTCAATTGAGAATCGGTGTACCCCATCTTCACAAATGCATCATGAAACAAGATATCAACAGAAGCTCCATTATCTATCAAGACTCGTTTCACCTCCGAGTTTCCAATCACAGGAGTTATGACCAACGGGTCGTCATGGGGGAACTTTACCCCTTCGAGGTCTGGATCATCAAATCCAATGGCTATTTCAGTCCTAGCACGTTTTGGGGCTTCTCCCACGATGTGCATCACTTCTCTGGCATACGCCTTTCGAGAGTTTCGAGTCGTACAGGCCGCTGTCGGGCCTCCCCAAATCATATTAATAACTGGTCCTCGGGGCTGTGGATTACGATCACGATCACGATCGTTATCCCTTCTGTCATTGTCTCTTCTATCATAGTCCCTTCTTTGGGTCCCACGATCATCACCCTTCGTGAACTTGCTCAGCTTTCCCTTTCAGATCAAGAACTCAATCTCATCTTTCAACTGCCTACAATCATCTGTATCATGCCCCACATCACGGTGGTACCTACAGTATTGCTCCTTGTTTCTCTTTGCGGGATCACCCCTAAGTGGCTTCGGCCATCGAAAGTCTTTATCCTTCTCAATATCTAACAAGATTTGACTCCTAGGAGCGTTCAGCCTTGCATAATCAGAAAACCACAGTCCCAAACCCTTCTTTGGTGGTGACTAAGAATCCTTGCTAGTCCGGGGATACTTGTCCCTAGCGTCGTACTCTTGATCTTGCTTTCATTTCTTTGAGTCATTGGAACCCTTGACATTGCCTCCTGCGGTTTCCTTCTTCATGTTGTCCTCAGCCTTGATATACTTGTCGGCCCTTCGTTGGAGCTCGGCCATGTTTTCAGGAGGATGTTTTGCCAAAGACCTTTTAAAGAAGAGATCAGTGGTTCCGTGTTCCAGGGCTACCATGGCCACCTTATTTTCCAGATCAGTGATATTCAGAGTCTCCTTGGTGAATCGCTTGAGGTAATCCCTCAAATTCTCATTCTTCCCCTGCACCACATACATGAGAGATGCAGAACTTTTTTCATGAACTCTCCCACTAATGAACTGGCTGACAAAGGCAGCGCTCAGCTCCTTAAAAGAGCCAATCGAGTTTGCAGGTAGGCGACTGTACCACCTTTGAGCCATGCCCGACAGGGTTTGAGGGAACGCCATACACTTTAAGGCGTCGCTCGCAGGCTGCAGCAGCAGTGCGTTTGAGAATGTCCTAACATGGTTTGCGGGGTCGCCCGTTCCATCATAAGCCTTAATCGTCGGCATCTTGAACTTCCTTGAGATACGGGCATTCATCACCTCTTCAGTAAACGGAGGTGTGGGATCATCAGGATCCCCAAGTGGCATCAGATCCTTGGGGTTACTTCTGGGGGTCTCCACCCTTGTCGATTTTTTAGTTGGGGCATCGGCCCTTCACTGTCTCCTTGAAGGCCTCTCCGGATTTATAATGGGAATCCTCCCTGTCACTGGAGGAGGTCGAATCAGACTTTGCCTTGCTTGCTCCCTAGCAATAGCATCCTTTATCCTTTGGATCTCAGCCTCATGAGCCTTAATCCTTTCCTCAGCCGTTTGTGGAGGCCCATCATGGATTCTTTGGGACCTCCTTCGAGGTTCTCTACTAGCACATCGCCTCCTTGGGGCTTCTTCGCGATCATCATCGTCATCCTCAGATGTCGAATCATCAGTATAGGGGCCGGAGTAGTCATCGTACTCTCGATCTCGGATCTGTAATGCGTGACCACTTGGTCCAGGTTCCCTTTATCGAGGGGGATAATTAGGCAGCCCATACATCGGGTTGGTATTCAAGGGGAGATCCGTGGTGTGGATCTGTATTCCCGGGGGTAGCGTATGATCAACGTTATCAAGAGGAGAAACCACCATCTGGAGAGGGTTAGCTTCTTGGTTCTGATTGACAACCACGGGTAGAGTTCCCTCAACATGGGGAATCGTCCCTGGGGGTTGAGAGGCTAGAGGTTGAATGATCGCCCCTGTTGATGGGGGTAATTGTCCTTCTTCAGTGGTGATAAGCGGATCAGAGGTGGCAGGTGGAGCAGGGCTAAGGGGTATGGCCTCAGTTGATGTTGTTCTTCGTGTTTGAACCATGGTTGATGTTGTCTTCCCACAGACTGTGCCAAATGTTGTGGAATAAAAATCGAGTTATCGAATTGCGATTATGGTTTGTGTGTATTTAATGCTAAGGGATGGTGAGCTTCGAGCTTTAATGGTTGTTTCCGTGTTCGAGACTAATCGGTCCTCATAGAGTACCTACGTATCTCGTTATTGAGAATCAAGCCAAAAACGTAGTTCTAAGAGGAGGGGTCTGGCCCTTTATATAGGCTGTAGGAGCCTTAGAATCGTAGTAGGATTCGGATACTTGGTGGGCAAGCCACCGCCTTGAGGAAGGTTCTAGACTCCTTCCTTGTAGGAGTCTGTTTCCATATTGAATTGGGTACCTTGGAGGCTAAGTCTGGTAGGAATAGTATCCTTATCAGATTACTATTGCTGAGTTGTTTATTACCCTTAATATTAATCACGAAATTAATATTAAAATAGGGAGTCTGACCTCATTAATGGGCCCCACGTCAGGACCAGACTGGGTCTAATTAATGCCATATTAAATGTGTCTTTAGGACTTATTTTCAGCCCATATCACCAACATCATTTATAAATTGCTTCAATCACTTTTTATCAAATTTCTTTAAAAGGGTGATGCTAGAAATACTAATATTTGTTGAGATGATATTTGTATACCGAAGAAGTAGGGAGGCTTGGGCATCAAAAATGTTATTTCTTGCAATTCTTCTCAAATTATTATGTATCTTTGACATGTTATGCGTGTGCATGATTCTTTGTGGGTTGCTCGGGCAAGGACTTCAGTGTTTAAGTGTCGAAATTTTTGTGTTATTTCTATTCCAACTGATTGCTTGGATATGGAGAAAACTTCTTAAAATGGGAGAGGAGCTCAAGAGGTACAATTCTTATTCCATTGGTGATGGGCGTATCATCTCTTTGTGGCTTGATCCTTGGTGGCGTCATAGAAATTTGGCTGATTCGATTGGGGATTTCACCATTCGTAATGCTCGGTCTATTACTTTAGCTACTCTTCATGATCTTATATCTTCAAGGAATTGAGTTTTATCTTCTTATAATCCATATCACCACCATGTCATTGCTTCTTTACTTGAGTGGCGTGCTAAATTTGATTATCCACATTTGATCTCTCTGGACAAGATTTTTTTTCTTAAATGGCATATATTCTTTCAAGGTTCAGATCAGGGACATTTGGAAGTGTATTCGGGCAACTAAGTCATCTTTTTCTTGGGCTAATGGTGTTTGGCTTCAAATTGTGATTTTTCGATATGCTTCTTTCTTGGTCGCTTTGCATGAATCGAGTTAATACTTTTGCTAGGTTAGAGTATTTTGGTATACACGTGGATCCTCATCTTTTGCTTTGTGTTGGAAATGTAGAGAGTGCTCATCACTTATTCATCTTATGCGAGTTCTATTATTGATGTTCTTGTTTGACAATATCTTGATGTAGTTTTTGATTACGCTATTTCCTGGCTAGATTTTGTTGATGTGCTTTTATAGATTCCAAATGTGACTGTTGCATACGGCGCTTTTTACTATCCAAATTTTTGCTTATTATATTTGGAGAGTGCGGACCGCTAGATTTTACAACAAAGGATTATTTCCTCCCATGAAACTTGTCTCAAATATTAAAGTTGACATCAAATCAAGATTGAAGTCATCTACTTAATTTCCTAAAATTGTTTATAAAAGACATGGTATCATTTATTGGACTTGGATCATGTTACTAGTAACCTTTTGTTCATAGTTGTTTGAACTTGAATCATGTAGTAACCTTTTGGTCATAGTTATTAGAACTCTACTTTTATCTTGTACGTAACTTGTTCCCAATTCGAATTGTAGATTGAGTAATTTTTTTATGATTGAATTAGTTATTCTTGTACATTTTATTTCTTTTTTTAATATATATCAATTTAAATAATATATATCAATTTAATAAAGAAGAAATAAATAAATAAACTATTTTTGGTTAAAAGCATAGTAATTTACCGACATAATTTTTTTTTCATGTGTGATTTAAATCCCCTGATGTAAGATTGACATCGAATAATAATAATCTCCTTTGATGCAAGTGGAAGATTTATGACTTGTATCATTTCGGTTGTGATATACTTTGACACGCACAAATATTACAATTATCAAAATCAGTACTATACGATACGGACTCATTTCTTCTCTCTCCCTTCTAATCCTAGTTTCCAATAAAAAATTTTGGGAAGCTTCCATCGATTTTTATCGGTGAAAAATCCCAATTTTTTTTCGATTTTACTGTTTTCATATCTTGTTTTTCATTCAATAAAGCTCCCAATTTATTTGAATTTCAATAAATTCCCAATTTATTTGAGTTGTGTTAGTCTCTCCTTATGAGAGTTTGGTTTTTATTTTGATCAAGTTGTGGTGTGTTCCATGGTCGAGGGTATAAATCGGCAAGATTATGAGACCGTATCTATGGTCGATAGCTCAAACAGGATTAGATCCAGATGGAGGTCACAACAAAGCGAGTACATATAAATCTCCAGATGGATGAGGTGAAGAGGGTACTTGTAAATATATCATCTTCAACAAATCGCGTGATTATATCCCAAAAAATGGATTAATCAACAATTGTTCTTGTTTACGTTTATTCGACGCAACCATGTTTGTAGATGTCGTATGACTTATCATTAATGAATTAATTTTTATTCAAAAAAAATATCATCATTGTCTATGTATTTTAATGTTAGTATATTTTGGGATAGGGTCATGGGTCGCGGTAGGAATGACAAAAAAATCCGATCCAATGGATACTCGATCCATACCTATCCGATTGGATTTTACCGAATCCGATTTTTTGGATTTGGATTTAATTTTTAAATCCGAAAGATTTTGAATTTGGATTTGAATTTTACGTGTACCGAACCGAACCCGATCCGAAAACCCGAAATTCGATCCAAACCCGAAACCCGAAAAAACCTGACATATATACTACATATATATATAGTATTATATAAATATATATAATAATATTTTAATATTTTAATCTTAATAATTTTATATTTCAAAACATACATACATACATACATATATATATATATATATATATATATATATATAATTATATATTTATATATTTAAGATACATAACAAGCAAATAAATAAAATGATCACCCACATATATATTTATATAAATATATATTCTTTTATTTCTTATAGTTTTTAAATTTTATTTATAATATTTTATATTTTTTATGCAACTAAAATATTTTTATATTTTAAATTTTAAATATATTTATAATCTTATGTTTGCTTAATGTGATTATTTTAATTTTTCAATATTGGATTAAAAATCTGATTTAAATTCGAATCCGAACAGAAATCCGATAAAATTTAATGGTTTGAATTTTGATTTTAATTTTCAAACCCAAATCCAAACTCGAACAATTCGAAAATTTTGAATTTCGATTTGGATTTAGATTTGGGCAGCCATCCCTAGTCGGCGGTCGGTGACAGCCGAGACCACGAACTCATGAAGCTAGGCTGTTTTGTTTGGGCCCACTAACCGAGTGTAAATGATAAAGTGAATATTAATACAGTTGGATTAACGAGTACATGTATGGGATGGAACTTGGAAGAGCCCAACCGCGTTGCTTTTGCACCACCGATACTTTAATTTTTTTTTGTTTTTTTATTCAAAAAAAAAATTTCTTTTGTTTTTCTTTAGTTTTGGTCAGCTAGAATTGTTACATTTGTTTCATGTTCATTAGCAACTCAGTGGCAAAATAATATGAAAATCTTATGTTATAATAATAATAATCTAATCTAGTTTCTAATCAGTGTGTGTGTCAACTTGGTATCTTGGTCAACGATGCATCAATTTTTTTTAAAAACGATGGGTTCATATTAAAAAAATTTGCTCAATATATTAGGATTGTGTTTTAAAATATAAACTTCATTAGATTTCATATGAGTAATACTTTTAAATTTTAAATTTGTACTTAAATTTGAATGTTTTAAAATTTAAATATATCTAAATCAAATTATTACAGTAATACAAACATGTGATTTGATCAGATTTATTTTCAAATGAATCCCGAATTATTTGTACAATTAAGTCCCGATAAAAAAAGTGGAACTTCATGAATCATGAGTATCATGATTCATGAGTATCGTATTGATATTTGGTTGAAAAAAAATATTTGTGCTAAAGTTAAAACCATGCTCTAAAAAAAAACCATGCTAAATATTTAGTTTCAGTTTAGCAAATAATTATTCTTATTTGGATAATCCATGGTCATAGATTTCGAAAATCAGAACAAACTAATTGAGATATTAATTAAAAATTTATCAACAAATTGAGAATTTCTACAAAGGTAAATTGAAATAAAAATCAAATAAATTTTAATATTTTATTAACTAACTAACTCAATTTTTTCAACTAACTACAATCAAAACAACTAACCAACCCAATAAAAACCTTTTTCAACTCAATCTTTTCTAATTTTCTTTTTTTTGAAGCATTCTAAATCTTTTTTAACTCAATCTTTTTTAATCTTTTTAAAATCGTTTTTTCTTTGTTAGGTGTTTTTCCAATCTTTTTTTATCAGCTCATTATATAGTTACAGAAGCTAGTTCAGGCCTGATCGCGAGGAATGGTTTTGTGTTCCTCGGTTTTTTATCGATGTAATTTATTCTGATTGTCAATAAAGCTCAAGTTTCGTTTTGGTGTAAAAAAAAAAAAAAAACTAGTAAAAACCTGGCTGATTTTCATTAACTAACTCAATCTTTTTTAGCAAATTAACCAACTCAATCTTCATTACTCCATAATTAATTCTCTCAAATCAGTCATTCTCATCTTTTCAAAAATAAATAATAACAAATAGTCATTCTCATTACTTACGTTGTCATCAACAATGCATACAACTCCTAACACAATTACTTTTTTCTTTTTCTCGAAAAAGAAAAAACTCCTAACTCAATTATACTGAAAAAATTATAGTAATTTAATGTTTTAAATTTTACTAGCCCATAATCCATGCGAAGCACGGATCGTAATAAATTATCTTAAATTTTTAATTTTAACCTTTTTTAATAAAATAAAATAAAATCTTGAAGCACCAAGTTGTAATATAATATTTAATATTAAATTAATATTTAATATTGTTATTTTATTTAATTAAATTTACATAACTTTATTCTGGTAATATAATATAAGAGTAGCTATATTATTAATTGAATTTATTATTAATCTATTGTAGATACTTTTAAATATTAATTAAAGAAGTCCTAAGTTCTATTTAATACTATATTCCTTATTTTTTTATTAATTAAAGGAGTCCTAAGTTCTATTTGATACTATATTCATGACTTTTATTTCAATTTTTAGTTAAAAAACTCATAGTATATAATTTTATTATTAAATTAAATTATTATATAATACTACAATTTTAATTAATTAAATTAATTAATATTTAGTGACATACCGTGCATATCGCGATATACATAATATACCATTTCTATTTTTAATAAAGAGTATAGATTGGATAGGTTCGACTCTCTCGTTCACCTAACCCGAGAATTATCTTAGAAATATGAGTCAAATTATTCAAAATTTTAATGCTACTAACTTAGGTCAAGTAGTATGGTAATTACTACTCCTAGTAATTAGCACGTAAAAGATGATGCAACAACACACTAATTATCATGTGGGAAATCCAGACAACTGTTACCTGTTAAGGAAATATATTCCTACCAATATATAGAAAGATAATGGTGGCTTGCAAATTTGCTCTCTCTCTCTCTCTTTCTTTGTTGTTATAGTGCATTAGTGTTCCCATTTCTCTCTCCCCACTTTATTGACTCTCTCCTCTTCAACTTCAACTGGGTGGGTGGCCTTGAACCAAAAGGTGGCATTTTTAACTTCTTGGATCTGCCTCATTACTTGCCCCTCGATCTCTTTCTAAGGTAAATTCTTCTTTAATCCTCACCCCTTTATTATTTGCTTAAGTTTCTTGAAGATCTGCTTATCACTTTATCTTAACTATCTTTAATTATGTAAGGATTTGTATGTGTACGTATACTTTCTTTGCTTTAATGTAATGTTTTCACCTTTGTTGTAAATTCCTTGTATGTGTATGTATGTATGCCTCTTTAATTACTTGAGCATCCTCCAAGTTTTGATTTTTATGTTTCTTGATTGACTTTCAAGATATCTAGAGATTGATATATGTTTTTATTGCTTCATTATGCAGCCCCTCTATATGTTTTGCTCTCTTTGTGGAAGCTTTGTTCTCTAGATAGATAGCTAGATAGATATTCGATGAGGAATTCTAGTCAGTTTCGAGATCGTAGATTAATTCTTGGTTTCCTATTGCTTGCCTGTGTTTTCGGTGAGATTTCTGCTGCCAACTATCTCCCAGCTGATAATAACCTTGTCAACTGTGGGGGTCCTTCTGAAGAAGTTGATGGACGACAATGGACCACGGATAATGGGTCCAAGTTTGTGTTGGCAGGTGCTAAGTCCTCAACCTCCCCTGCCGACGCTCAGAAACCCTCCGTGCCTGAGATCCCTTACATGACTGCTCGTGTCTTCCAGTCTGAGTTCACTTACAGCATTCCTGTTGCTTCTGGTCGTAAATTTGTCCGCCTCCATTTTTACCCAGCATCTTACGGAGGTTTAAATGCCTCAAAGGCCATTTTCTCGGTGTCATGTGGCCCATTTACCCTTCTTAGGAATTTTAGTGCAGCGCAAACTACTGAAGCTCTTAATTATGATTTTATTGTTAAAGAGTATTCTGTAAATGTTCCATCCACAATGGTGAACATTACCTTCACTCCAGATTCAGATGCTCCTGACGCCTATGCATTCGTGAATGGTATTGAGGTCGTGTCACATCCTGACATCTATACCACAGATGAAGCCGGTATAGTCGGGCTAAGTAATCAGTTCATCATTGATAATTTTACTGCTATCGAGAATGTATATCGGCTTAATGTAGGTGGAAATGCCATTTCTCCCTCAGGTGATACTGGTCTCTTTAGGTCCTGGTACGATGATATGCTTTATATATTTGGGGCAGCATCTGGGGTTTCACAGACAGCTGACGCAAACATGACAATTAAGTACCCATCAGACATGCCTACTTATGTAGCGCCAGTTGATATCTATAAAACTGCTAGAACTATGGGTCCGAACCAGGACATTAACGCTAAATACAATTTGACGTGGGTCTTCTCGGTTGATTCAGGATTCTCTTACCTGATTAGGCTTCATTTTTGTGAGGTGTCTGAAAGTATAACCAAGATCAACCAGAGGGTATTTGAAATCTTCATTAACAACAAAACTGCAGATGGTGATGCCGATGTGGTTGGTTGGACGAAAAGCAATGGAGTTCCAATATACAAGGATTTTGTTGTAATTGTTCCTAATGGGCCTCCGCAGCAGGATCTTTGGCTTGCTTTGCATCCGAATCTTAAAGCGATATCTAACTACAATGATGCAATTCTGAATGGGGTTGAGATATTCAAGATAAATGGTACCACTGGAAATCTTGCGGGTCCCAATCCCATCCCAGCGCCAAAACAGGACAGAATTGATCCATCACCACGTCGTTCTTCTTCTAATTCGGGTGACTCAAATAATAAGAATGCTGTGATTGGTGGCAGCATCGGGGGTACTGTTGCTGTACTACTTATTGTTGGTTTACTTGTTTGTTTTCTTGCTCGCCGACATAGGCAGAGAAAGGATTCGAGTGCAAGTGATGGACCGTCCGGGTGGCTCCCTCTTTCTCTTTATGGAAATTCACATTCCTCAGGCTCAAAGACAACTACTACAGGAAGCTATGCATCCTCCCTACCTTCAACCCTTTGTCGACACTTCTCTTTTGCTGAGATCAAGGCTGCAACCAAAAATTTTGATGAAGCACTGATTCTTGGTGTAGGAGGTTTTGGCAAAGTGTATAAGGGTGAGATTGATGGTGGTACAACAATGGTTGCAATCAAGCGTGGTAATGCACTATCTGGGCAGGGTGTGCACGAATTTCAAACTGAGATTGAATTGCTCTCAAAACTACGACACAGGCACTTAGTTTCATTGATTGGTTATTGTGAAGAGAACTCTGAAATGATCCTTGTGTATGATTATATGGCTTATGGAACCCTCCGTGAGCATCTCTACAAGACCCAAAAGCCACCTTTGCCATGGAAGCAGAGGCTTGAAATCTGCATTGGTTCTGCTCGTGGTCTGCATTATCTTCACACTGGCGCCAAGCACACTATTATCCACCGTGATGTTAAGACAACGAACATCCTCTTGGACGAGAAGTGGGTTGCAAAGGTTTCTGATTTTGGATTGTCAAAAACAGGTCCAACATTGGATCACACTCATGTCAGTACAGTAGTGAAAGGTAGTTTTGGGTATCTCGATCCAGAGTACTTCCGACGGCAGCAACTGACAGAAAAATCCGATGTTTACTCATTTGGAGTTGTGCTGTTTGAGATTCTGTGTGCTCGTCCTGCTTTAAACCCGACACTTCCAAAGGAGCAAGTGAGTTTGGCAGAGTGGGCTTTCCATTGCCATCAGAAGGGCAATCTAGATCAGATTATTGATCCATATCTCAAGGGGAAGATTGCTCCTGAGTGTTTAAAAAAGGTAACAGAAACAGCAGTGAAGTGTGTGGGAGATCAGGGAATTGACCGACCATCAATGGGTGATGTCCTGTGGAACCTTGAGTTTGCTCTGCAGCTCCAGGAAAGTGCGGAGGAGAGTGGTAAAGGTTTTGTTGGAATGGACATGGAAGAGGGAACATTTGATGTGAGCAGTAAAGGAAAGAAGGATCCTGATTCATCCCTAGGCTTTGACGGAAATGTAACAGATTCACGAAGCACCGGGATGTCTATGAGCATTGGTGGCCGGAGCTTAGCAAGTGAAGATTCAGATGGCTTGACGCCAAGTGCAGTTTTCTCTCAGATCATGAACCCAAAAGGACGTTGAGTTTAAAGTCTCTACTTACACTTGATATGGCTTAATGGTTGGCGGTATTATGGCAATGTGCGTAATAGTTTCTGTCAGCTGTAAAAACTACTTCTTGATTTGTATTTCATTCCACCCAAATAGTAATTTTATGATCTTCATATGGTTTCAATTAATTATGTACTGCAATTTGTATCTACTATTACATCAAAGTATAACACTATTTTTTTTTCTTGTTTTTTTATGGTGACTCACAATATGCCTGTATGCATAATTTTGTTCTTGATTTTGTTATTGCGGTCGTCAACTTGGCTGTATGCTCATCATTTAGGTGTATATTATGGTGGTCATACTTATCTTCCACCGAAATTAGATGCATTGGAACTGTTTTAGTCAAGAAGTGCAGGTAACTGTGTGATGTGGTGCATGGTTCAAAATTTGGCGCAGATAATTGAAGTATTTGTTGGCGTGTCTGTATATGTAGTAACACCATTTGGCTCGTTAATAAAAAAAAATTGTTTAGTTATAATGTCATGTGAATTTGGAATCTGATATTATTTGATTTAGACAGTTGTAATATGTGTAGCTGGTGTGGCCGGCCAGCTATATACAAGTTACAACTGGATATAAGTTGGAGAAGAAGTGGAAGAGCACCACTGCACCACATGGAGTGCTGGTGGCTCACGAAAAGCATCTGTTTTACGTGATGCTTGTTTTATCTTTCCCAGCCTCACCTTACAACACAAATACTAATACAAACACACAAGTCTTGTATTTTAAAATACATAAATATGTATACTCATTATATATTAGTTGAAGAGAGATGCTGTAACTTGTAACACATTCTAATACATTGGGAGGATTTAAAGAGACTCGCTTATGTTTCCTTGTCACTGTATAACATTAGAAATCGCCTTAATATGGCTGTTTGTAACTCGGGGAAGCTCCTGAATCCAGAATAAAAGTCATCTTCTTCTGAAACTCTGGTATATTGGCCCCAGCAAGTTTGTCAAATTGCTGTTTTTGTTTAAGGAAGAAGGTTGGAGTTGCGATTGGTGGGGAATAACCTCTCTATCTGAGCTATCAGTGGCTACTAAAGGTTCTCCTACAGTTTCGATACATGAACAGATCTCATTTAAATAGGTTAATACTTATGCACACATAAATACATGTTAAATTTGAATATCTTAAACATATTTTATTTTGACAAATCACTGAGTTTGTCCCCAGAGTTACTGCTGAATGTAATGTAGTATTGCAAAAGAATTAAGAAGCACTGGCTCAACTTGGAGTATATATTTTACTAGAGCATGGTTCACTGCATTAGTAAAATTAATACGAAATGAACTATATGTAGCAAGAACTCCGTTTGCAACCCTTTCAAATTCTTATCAGGGCTACCAATTCAATTGAGATAACTTAGTCTCAACTGGAGATGAACTCTGAGTAAGCTAAAACAAATATTTGGATATATTCTTCAAAGTTTCATCGCTTCTTTCCTTTTGTGGTAGACGGTAGGGACAGGGTAATTTATGGAAGTCTTACAGATCCGAATGTGCGATATGTTGAAGGGTAACACTATAACAGTGATGAGTAGCTTTAAGAAAGTAATATATGCACACAAGTCTCTTGCAGGCTGCAGCAGTGATGAATATTCATGAATCAAGGCCAAAATGGTCCTCGCATTGAGTTCCTCTTCTATATTTCCAGGTTTGAAGGTTCACTTTGCATAACTGGTATTCCCTGAAACTACAGATTCTTAATTTGTTCAACCAGATCTGTTCGTATATGAAGTTCCATTTTATATTTCAAACTTTTCTAGTTGGGGAGCAAGGGGTAGAGTGAATAGATTTAGCTCATCTAAGGCCAAAATCCTCCCATTTATAGCTATTTTATTATCTTTAAGACTTTTCTTCTAAATTACACCCTCCATAGCTTGTCAAACACTGAATCATTACGAGCACACTCTTCCTTTAAATTTTGTATTGCAATCCCTGCCTATTTACATATTATAGTTAAAGTTTTGTTAGTAGGAGTAGGCATTCGATGGACGTCTGAATCAAGTATAAGGCGTCAAAAACTTAGAAGTAATAAGTAGATCGAACCATAGAGGTAAGTAAACGTAAAAAAACTGATGGATTAGTGCAAGATTGATGTATTGGACCCAGATGTAATATGTAATGGAGGACGGCACCAAAACCTTGGCCAGGATTCAGAAGTCAGAACAAGTATCCCTAACAAGCATATATTGTCTATTCCGGGAGACACGAGTTGCCTCCTAAGAAGACAATTTATCTCGCAACAGATGAACAAAATTAGTATTCACTCTGGCCTCTAGATTACCCTGCCATCCTCTCATGAAGGGTGGTTGCCTGGTTGCAGCTTGCAGAACACCTCTCATCTGTCACAGAATCATATCCTAGATTTAGTGGATCTTATGTATTAATCATCTCTTATATATCAACCAGGCACAAGGCATGTTAGCCAGAACCAAATGATATGTAGTACTATGTGGTTAGCCTTAGCCTTCCCACTTACGAGGAAAGAAAGCGTTTAATTTTTTTTTCTTTGTGTATATACACAGTTAAATCAGCGGTTAGAAAATTTTAAAGTCTCATATCATACACAGACTATTACTATATGCTAGTTAGTTAGAAAAGGCTAAATTATTTTTGCATAATTTTCTTTTTGTAATGTATTGTTGGTAGTACTATGATCTAACATAATTTTCAGCACCAACTAATGTTGGGTTGTTGACCCCTACCCCTATCATTGTCACTTGTCCACTAAAAACGTCAAAGATTCATGTAAAATGCAGATCATCTGCCTAAGCAAGCACCACATGTTTTCAACGACTTCCATTCAAAAAAACAGTGCAGCAATCAACACACGTTCTTGTTTGCCATCCACGGCTGAAGTTCGTTAATTGCTTCCATTGTTGTGTGTAGTAACTACTTGGGAACTAAACACCGGAGAACACACACACTTTCGAAAACAGTGGTAGAATTTGTGAAAGATTAGCACAGACTCTAGTTCCAGCCGACTCTCGGTATTCAAATCCTGACTGAACCTTCCAAAATAATAGGGAAAAAAAAAAAATCAAGATTACAATAATTTTATAAACCCAGGATTTCTCATGAGCTATATTTCCACTGTTGTTCAGATGTAACAACTAACAACCCCAAGTGTGACAGGTTTTGTGCAAGGGTGCGTTTGGCATAAGTTGGTCAATAAAATTTGTGGCCTTAAATTCATTTAGCTGATTAGTTTGTTGGTTTATGACTTGTAGATTAAATTATGATAAACCTTGTAGATTAAATTATTCATTCTAGAATTATTTTGAAATTTATATAAACATAATTTTTAAAAGATTGTTTAACTATCTTCCTAGATTTGTGAGCAAGCTCTCTGTCTGGTCTGGAGAGAAATAATAAGGTTCGCTCCTTCCGTCGCTGTCATCACCTTTGCCGTTCACCTCCATATTTTTCAACGTTTCTATCTTATTCTTTATGTATATATCCATCTTCGTGCATGCACATAATCCCTGATGATTAATACAATTATTTATCTCGAGTTTGATCATATGAGATAGTAAGATATTTTTTAAAATGAATAAGTTTTGTTGACTTCGACAGAGCTATGTGTGTGTATAGTTTGTGAATCACATGCAACTAAGAAAAGATGTGGTTAGGCCCCTTCCTTCCTGAAGAGCCAATTCTGATCTGTTGTTATCATTGAATTTTTTTTTTTTTGGTGTTGTTGGACCCAATTCTTTATCCACATGTTTGTTTATTTATTTTTATACAAGTATATAGTATCTATTATCATCCGAATGTTTGGTTTGGTTTGCTTGATGATATTCTTTCGTTTACATGATTGATTGGATTATGGAAGCCTCTCCTCGTAATTCAGATTGCCCTTCTTTTTCTTCTTCTTCAAGTAATTCTTCTTCCACCTTCCATTTTGTTGCTGCTTCCAGTTTTTTACATAACCCTCTTTCCTCACTTTTAGAATATTCTGGTGTTCTGCACACTCATGATCATCTGCATTCTAGTGCTGATCGTCACTCTCTTTCACCCATTTCCCCGCGCCTACATGATTCCACTTCTCGGCCCAGAAGCAGCAGTATCAGCAACAACAACAACATTAGTAGTAGTAGTCGCAACATTAGTAGTAGTAGTCAGGAGGAGGTTTCTATTAGTATTATTGGTGCAACAGGTGAGCAGGAGGAGAACCACACAAATTCTCCAACTCATAGTTCATCCCCAGAGCATCTATCTCCGAATGGAAGTCATAATGCAGAACGCAATGGTGGCGGTGCTGCCTTTATTCATAACAGAGATTCTTCTTCTTATCAAAGATATGATATACAACAAGCTGCCAGGTGGATTGAGCAACTCCTTCCATTCTCTTTGCTTTTATTACTCGTATTCATTCACCAGCATTTGCAAGGTATTCTTTTCTTGTACACATCTTATGCTTCATTTCCCAGCCTTCTAAATAGATCTATATTGTCAGTTTAGATGCTTGAGGTCAGTGGATTACATTATTCAGCCTATCATAATGTATAGTTAAGGGATAGTGGGATACTAATTAACAGATTCATTGACTGTAAATTAGGGATAGTGAAAGTTCTGATCAGCTGTAATCAGGGATAGCAATTAGCAGATTCTGAGAAGATAATTAGGCAGTAATCAGATATAGTAATTAGCAGATACTCACAAGATAGTTAGGCTATAATTTTGGCATAATGTGTGTATATCTAGCGTATATAACAGAAAAGAAATACAAAGGAAAGGTCATTCAATCCAACTTTGATACTTGGTGCTCTATAACATATTCTTTCCATTTCTGTTTGAAGTATGCCACTAAGTTTTCACAATTTCTTCTATCTGTTTATATATGCACAGGATTGTTTTAAAAATCTAGGCAGTGATTCAGCTGAGAACAATTTAATCATGTGAGGATAGTGAACACAATTGTTCTGCGAACAATATAACATAAAAAAAATGTAGAAAATGTGTTATGCACTTTTTATGAGAGTGCATAACAATTGTTTTCACTGTTGTCAAGCTAAAAACTATTCTTTATGAAGCACAGTACCAATAATCTAGTGGTTTTCGACTTTACTATATGTCTTGCAGGCTTCATAATTACAATTTGGGTTGCGGCCTTCATGTTCAAGTCGAATGATATTCTACGAAAGCAAACAGCTCTAAAGGTCCAGTAGTTAATTACGTCCCTCTACATTTGAAGCAAGTTTTATTAGATAAACCCTCCTAAAGGTGAAACATTAATCTTACATATAACAGTGTTCTGCAGGGAGAAAGGAGACATTTAACTCTGTTTGGCATCTCTCTTGTGTTCATTCTTCAAGTACTAAGCGTGTATTGGTGGTATCTGACTGACCTATTAAATTTGTTAGTCATGATTCCCCCAAAATCTGTACCACCCTTTTGGCATGCTATTTTCATCATCGTGGTAAATGGTACGCTCTTGTTATTGTAGACATTACAATTGTTACTTTCAAACTACAAGAAATCATTCCAAGAAGTTCATGAGAATTCTGGTACTTTTGTAGCCTTTGATCATTTTATAGCTGTGTGTCTTGTATATCTAAGTGTTGAATAAGTAGATATTTACTTGATAATAATTTGATAACCTCACCGATCTATTACTGCATCTTTTGTTCTATATGGTTAGCCTTTACGAAGCTTTGCTCTTCACGGCTGTTAGTACCGTATTAATTGTTGATTTTTTAAGGTTTATAGATAAGCAAACAAAGAGGCATAGTAGGAGAAGACATGAGCATGAAGATTGATATATGTTTGATATAAGTTTGATTGATATATGTTTGATACATTTTATTGCCTAAGGATCAAGTCCTTCACAAGAAAAAAACACAAAAAAAAAAAAGGCAATGCACTATAGTATGAAGATGATATTTTTAATGTTGATGTGGACAAGACAATAAAAAATATTGAAGCAAGGAGGAGTGTTGGAGTTATGCTTCAATATTTATTAGAGGCTGATTTGGTGGCAAGAATCAGTCGAGGAATAAATTTCACTTATGTTTTCATTTAATTCAATATTTCAGTTTTTATTTTGTAAGCCTATATAAAGGACTTGATCCTTAGGCAATAAAATGTATCAAACTTATATTTATGGTTTATGTTTATGATTTATGGGACATTGTTTTTGTATATGATTATGGGTTATGGTATTTTTATCAAAAGCATAGGTCTCTTAAGAAGAGAGCTCTTGATGCCATGTTGATTTTTTAAGGTTTATAGATAAGCAAACAGGGAGGCATAATAGGAGAAGACATGAGATTGATATAGGTTTGATACATTTTATTGCCTAAGGATCAAGTCCTTTATATAGGCTTATAAAATAAAAACTAAAATATTGAATTAAATGAAAACATAATTGAAATTTATTCCTCGACTGATTCTTGTCGGCCTCCAATAAATATTGAAGCATAACTCCAACATTAAGAATATACATGAGTCTTAGTGTGCTCTCTAATACGCATGTAATGATCGGTGCATCTTCTTTTAACACTTGTAAACCTATTTTTTGGGGGCCATGCTTGTCTAATGAATTCCAGTGAGCCAGGATTAAATATCTTTCGCTTGTTCATTCCGTTGTTCCAAAGTAACATCCATTCTTTTTAATTTTGAAATTAGGGAACATATCTTACTCCCATTCAAAAACTTACCATACACGTATTTTGCAATCTGCCATATTCTCTGGTCACACCTCTGTCATTTTTCTAGCCTGAACCATATAGTATAATTGCATGTTAAATAACCTTAATTTCAGTATTTACTTGGTCACATCTCATCAGCCCAAGACATTTATCTGTTGAACATTACATCTGTTAACATTGAAAACTTGAAATTCTAATGTCTGCCTGCTTCTATCCGAATTTAAGCATCTAAACTATGTTTAAAATAAATCTTGGAAATTTATTGGTATCGCTTGCAACTTATATATGACTTTCAGTCTTTCACTATGCTTATTTTGTGGTCTTCTTTTATTTTCTTCTATCTTCTCCTATTTAAAAAAAAAAAAGGAAAAAAAAAATGTAAAGCACTGTGCATGTGACTAACCAAAAGGCATAAATAATCGAACTGGTGGACCTCATCATTTGCTGCTGACTTGATGTAATATCATGAAATCTGTTTTTTCTTCAGATACGTTGGTTCGTCAGGCAGCAATGGTTCTCAAGTGTGGTATACTTATGTACTACAAAAATAGCAGGGGTAAAATTTACCGTGAGCAGGTGATGCATTATAGACTAGTGTCACCACACTACAAAATAAAAATATCATATGGTTATACAGCCAGTTGCCTCTGCGTGGAATCTATTTCTGTTCTAACATTTAAATGTTTTTCAAGGGTCAACTGCTAACTCTTGTTGAGTATTTTATGCTGCTATATCGTGCATTACTGCCAACTCCGATTTGGTACCGTTTCTTTTATAACAAGGAATTTGGAAGCCTCTTTTCATCTCTGATTACTGGGCTGTATCTGATTTTTAAATTCACATCAATCATTAGGAAGGTATGATTCTCTGTGGATATTAATATATTGGAAGATCTTTTGATTTACATTATTTCACCCTGTGATGCGATTGATTATAGTAATTTTTAATCAATCTGCAAATTAATAAACTGGGCATTGACTGAAGTATTTCTTTTTACTGCATACTCTTTTGGATTTTCTTCAGGTTCAAAATTTCTTTGCTTCTTTGAAGGCTTTGTCTCATACAGAAATTAAGTATGGAACTTATGCAACATCTGAGCAGGTGAACCATTGTGTTTTGCCGTTTTGGTGCATAAGACTACCCATACTGGGTTTCAAACTAGTTGCCATTTTGTTGTCTAGTTTGTCATGATACTGTATTCTTTATAGTATCAATCTGCTGACTTTCAATGCTAGATAATAGCTACAAGCATTCACTTCCAATAGAATAAGCGCAGATGATCTACAACCAAGTTTTATCAGAAGGATACTATGTACTTAACCGGTCACATATGTGTTCTCAAGCTCTTTTAAGTATGCAGTCAGTGAGAATCAAACCTAATAGTCACATGGCCTGAGTCTTAAGTTTTAAACATAAAGCACTTTGTGCCTGCGTTTTTGCATCATAACTACTATTCATCCATTTGCCCTATCTATACAAGTACTACTCCTATAGCTTTTTTTCCTTTCTCAAACCAGGTTTATTAAATTTATCACCTTTTCTCTATAACATGAATCTTCTTGAAATCTGTCTCTCCATTAAATTCATACATTTTATAGAAATCACGACTTATTGATGCATTTATGCTGACTCTGAACGCAGGTCAATGCAGCTGGAGATTTGTGTGCTATCTGTCAGGAAAATATGCTTTCCCCAATCTTACTACGTTGTAAACACATATTTTGTGAAGACTGTGTGTCCGAGTGGTGAGTTTTGTAGGTTTGTAACATTATGAAACTCCATACACCTTTAAATGACAAGTACATGTTTGGAATACCTAGTACTTTATTCTTTTTCGGGTTATCAGACTGGATCATTAGTCATGCTTTAGTTCCATGTATACTGTTGTGAGATAGCAGGAAATGTATTCAATTGCCTTGCACATGGTTGGATAGAACTGGTACATTATATACTTGATAGTTGTCAAAAAAAAAAAAAAAATGTAGCTAACAATTCAATTCCATTTTCCAGTGCTTAGTTCCCAAGCTGGTCTAGCTGACTTCACTAAGAAGATAAATTCTGATGTTATTTTGATTAAGATACAAGTTTAGCAGGTTATTTTTTTTCCTTGTTGAATTCTAAGCTTGACAAAAGGACAGTGGCCTTTCAGGATCTGGTAGAAACTTGCCAAATTTAGAACTGATAATGAGTATCAAATTCTAGACAGTAAAATCTTGTATCTGAGTTTATGCCACTGAATTTCTTTTATAATCACCTCCAAATATATGCAACAAAACCAAAGATTTAGAAACTCTCAAATCCCAAATTAAATGTTTCTGCTGCATTGCTTACCTACTGCTTCTCTAGTGTATAAAAGAGGTTTATTAACTTCTATTTATCAGGTGTAAATAATGCATTCCTGTGGGTGGTTGCATCCCTTATTTGTTTGAATCACATATTATTACTTTCCGATAATGTGGATGAATCATTACATATCAGGCTTTTAAGCAGGTTGGCTAGAATTTAAATTCTAGGTGGTCATCTGCTTCCATGGATCCCTATTTAGAATCTAGTGCAGTGCTAAATTATATGAATCAAGATTGTTATACTTATGGAAAATAATACCAAAAAGAACTATTAAATGGAAGCCAACTGTTTTATATTCCAGGTTTGAGAGAGAAAGAACGTGCCCCCTATGCAGGGCTTCGGTGAAATCTGCAGACCTTAGATCATTTGGCGATGGATCCACAAGTCTATTCTTTCAACTATTCTAAATCCCAGTTTCCAAAACTAGGAAACATTTTATCCTTGAGTGGACTTCCGTCAAATTACTCTTCTCCCAACATCTCATCATTTAGCAGCCTGAAGTGTTGTATAAATATTCTTAGTTACACAGATAGTCAGTTGTAGGTTGCTTGGTATCATGCAGTATTATCAGGCAATACTACAATGTGTCCGTTTGTGTATATATTTTATAGGGGGGCGTAGAGCTTGAATTTTTCTTCATTGTCTCCTGATTGTAGATACTTCTTCGGTTTTATTGAAGTGTGGTGTGACGAGGATTCTTTAAATTGCTACATACCTTAAATGTTGAAACAACTAGAAAAAATGTCATTGGCAAATGAAAATTTTAAAACAAATAGCTATTGAAAGAAAATAGATAGTGTTTAGTTTTCACTGAGACCTGAATACCAACTTCTTGTTACTATCCACTATATCATTTTTCGTACATTTGCCACTGGCTTTGTAGCAAAATTGGTTGTGAACTTTACACAAGTGAAGATAAGAGGGTTTCTTTCATTGCATAAACTCAGTGTTCGTAGACTAGAGTAGTTCTGCACTTGTCAAAATTATGCTTTCAAACAAAGATTAGTTGACAGAGTTCATCATTCATTCCTGGGTAAATGAGCTAATTCATCACTATATACCTTTCAGTTTGATCACTAGCCAAAAACCTTTCATTGGCATAATAGAACTACATTTAACTGAAAGTTTCAGTATCGTACAGTGATAACTTAGTCTATTAACCCATTCATTCCTTAAAATTTTAACTGCACCTTTAAAATCTATAAAAGTCAATAGAAATCATTCAATTATTTGGAAATGTCTCCAAAGTCTTTCAAATTCCTAAAACAATGCACCCCCTGCAAATTTTAAACTCTGCAAGAGAAAAGGCTCTCTCTGTCTCTATTCTTTAATTATAGACATTCAAAATTTAGCTAAAAATAACTAAACCATAGACATCAAAGGCTGACAAAAACCAGCACTTGCACATAATTTTCTAAAATGAACCAGCTTAAAAAAACTCAAGCACACTCCATCCCCAAGAAGATACACTAAACTATACAACTTACAATCTACAAACAAAAAAGAACAGAAAAAAAAACCTAGAGTTAGGAAGAAGAATAATTTTGTTGCTCTGTCGCAGTTTTTGGGGAGAAAACTGGACTATTGGAGCTTGGTAGGGATTTACTCTTTGAAACATCTCCTATTTCTTGCAGATGTACAGGAGCAGGGGCGGTGTCAGGGAACATTGCTTGTGTTTGCGCTTGCAGCTGGGAAGGGGCTGAGTCAGGAAAAATAATAGTTTCAGGTTGCGAAGATTTGGTTCGCAATGGGGGAGGAGCATGCAAGTCTTCTTGAGTAACTGCAGAGCTTCTAGATGATGATTTCTCAGGAGCTGGGGATCCATTCGATGGTGAGGAAACAGTGAATATCTTGGACACATTAGGTATGAGGTAATCCTCTGTACCCTCTTCGATTCCTTCATCAAAATCCACAAGATCCTGCATCGTGAGTTGGTGATATTCAACAATCTCCCTCAAGAAGTGGTTTTCTCGTGCAAGTGCAGAATTCTCATGGACTAAACGAGCCTTTTCTGACAAAAGTGTCTCGAGCTGAAGACGAATCTGAGATTGAAAATGTATACCATCTTTAATATTAGTAAAAAAACACAAGACGACATTTAACTACTCATATGACAAGCATAATAAATCATGCAGAATACATGTTGTGAGTCACAGTGTGTCAAGTGGATTACATTTATTTTACTCGTAGAAAGATTCACCAGACCAAGCTTATAGTTGTGGGATGTAAAATGTAATTTTCTTTAACCACAGCCTGAGAATACAGCATACTATAAGCAAAGAAATATTTAGTTTAACTATGTTTGGGAAATCTTATATATGACTTATAAGTTACTTATTCAGAAAAAAGTTCGTATTTATATAATATTTTGAAGAAATAAATGTGTATGGGGAGTTTAACATTTATTATCTTGCATAAATAAGTTACTTATTTCAGAAAAAAGTACATATTTCATAACTTTTTTTCAGAATAAGTAACTTATTTGTGAAAAATAAGAAAAGCCAAACGGATTACTTGTAAAGCATTTACGTATGCAAATACCATTTCGTCATCTGCAGGATGATCACCCTTCCCATAAGCCTCTCGAAGGATTTTGTTTTCTTCCTCTAGCTGAGTACACCGTTGTTTAGCATAAGCTAGATCTGCTTTGACAGTTTTTAGCTCTCGAAGTAGTAGCTTTGCCTTGGTAGTTGTCGCCATTGCCACCTATAAGCCAAAATAAATCCTAATAATGCATTTATTTAGCAAGGAGAAACAGAAGCTGGTGGTTCTCAGGATGACTGAATATATGATTTGTTATGACGCAAGGATACGGGTGCAGGGGATGCACGAATTTGACATGATAATAAGAGGGATACTACATATATATTTGATATTATTAATGAAAAATTCTACTATCAAAACTTATTTGTGTCGAAATGAATTTTCACATCAGTTCTTTTTAAGTAGGAATTGTAAAAAGAAAATTTAGTGTGAGGATTGAGTGAGTATCCGAGTACCCATGCATTGGGATACCGGGGTGCGTTGGGTAACCCAAATACGTATCTGGTCTTCAAGTCGAATTATACATGAAGACAAAATTTAGTGTGAGGATTGAGTGAGTATCCGAGTACCCATGCATTGGGATACCGGGGTGCGTTGGGTAACCCAAATACGTATCTGGTCTTCAAGTCGAATTATACATGAAGACCTGAACCAGCTTAGACAACCAGTTCTAATCACGGTCTTGATTTAAAACATTATACCAAGAAAATGACGGTACATCTAATAGTTTCAGTCTGCCTCTTAAAAATAGAACTACTGCATAATGATATCAAAATCAATTGCCAAAATGTACGCCGAGCAACTTGTCTTAATCTGGCTATTACTTTTTACTGTTTTAGTACTTCTACAGCGGAACATCAAAAAATAATTTGTTTATGGTTCCTTTTACTTTGTTCTATAAGAGGTAAAGCAGTAGTAAGCTATGTGGAATGATTTGGATTTAAAACTGGATGGGGCTAAAATCATAACTGCACATTGGCAAACCTTACGTCTCGAGATGCCTTGAGTTGAGTTAGTTGGTTAGACTGTATTTGTGGTCGTGCAGTGTTTGGAGGTTCCGGCAGTGGCATACGTCTGCCAGACACAGGAATATGTTCATCATGGTTGGATCCTTTTCTCCTAATTTGCAAACTTCGTGTATCTTGAAGGATATCTGAAGTTTTATTTTCCACCCTACTTCGACGTTCCTGGAAACAGAGATATAGGAGAGATTGTTTATGTTTCCAGACCTCAGAAACTAAAAGTAGATGGCTCTGTCAGCCAAATGAAACAACTAAAAATATGACGGAAACACATATAGCCAATAGCTAAAGATAATTTCTTGGAAAATGTGAACTGATAGTATCCAAGATTCCAATATTTACCTCCAGGGTATTTTCAATGGTGGATGTGAGTGCATCCAAGGCTTTCCGACGAGCATTATTTTCTACTGGTCTCGAGCTCTCAACTGATTGATGCGGGCAATAAAACTGAGATCCAACAAGAAAGGGGGGAGGGGAACATTTTAAAGTGAGATGGTACATGAAACTAGAAGCAATGTTAGATAAACTTTGCTATTAATTACAAATGGATGGTTTTGGTTTTACAATGTGCTAATAATTTCTTTTAATATTTTCATTGTTGCTTATATGTCAGAAACACTAAAATATGATTCACCTGGTCATTTGTAGTGTAAAGAGAATTAAGAGTCTTCTGATTAGGCCTCCCAAATTGTTCAGACATGTTATTTTCATCAAGAAGTGATTTCGCTTCCCTTGCTAGAACTCCCCAGAGCCCTCCTGGATCATTTGTTGTTCTTAATGACGTATAATCATAGGTAGCAGGGCCCTATCACATATCAGAAGATAGGGCTGATTATTATAGCTTATAAACGATTGTGTAAGAGAAAACTGATCGTATTGGTTCAAAAGTTACTGCATCCAAACAATCAATGTTTTAAGTTATGCCAAATACACACTGCTCGGCTGTAATTAAGTAATTTGAATAAATCCTAAGAATCTGTAATCAAAACTAATGTAGGTAGTTCTGATTAACATAGAAGTTAAAATAAGAGATTATTTCAGTGTTCGAACAAAGTGCAGAAGTTGTTCCTGTTAACAGATACTGAGATACATAAATAACTAAATTTAAGACGGTACAATCTGAAAGCATGGCACATGATACACTTTTGTGAGAGTGTGAAATCTACTGATAGTCTGTATTTTGGTCCCCAAATTGAGCAAGGGTAGGAAAAAGGTGGTGAATCCTGTATTTTCAGCTCAAAGAAGCATAGGATTGTAAGCAAATAGTATTGCAAGTTTGTTACCTGTGCATTCATTTGAATTATCGTACTATTTTTTTTTTGCAGATAGAGATTAAGTAGCACAAAATAAGACACCATATGTCATTGCTCCAACTAATTTGCTTAGTTGACATTGTTGTCACGTCATGAATTCTACATGAAATATTCGGAAGCAACGGTGAAAAGTGTATTTCTGTTGGAAGAGAAGGTCTATATGTGTATACTAGAGAACCCTTCCAATATGATTGAGGCAAGGCAAGTAGATTGAAATAAGAAATGAGGCAAATCGTAGAGCAATAAAAATTTGAAAGATAAACAAATGCAAATATTAGTAGTACCTGAAGAGTTGATGATCGGGTAAACAAAGAAGGGTCACGACGAGAGGAAGAAGCTCTGATGGCCTGAGCGGTGAGAGAAGGAGAGGGAGAAGAGGTGGTAGCATTACTCGTTTCGTCTAGATACAAAGTAGGATGATTGTTTACATCTTCCCTAAACGTCGACGCCCTCGTGATCCCTTGCCTTCTTCTGTATGCCATTCACCTTGTTTATCTGTTTTATGTATAAATTTAAATCAATTTATCACGTTCACCGCGACCACCACCACAAGAAAAAAACAGCAGCAGCAGTTCGCCGGACAATATAGTACCACCAGCAAATGGAAGAAAGAAGGAGAAGAGAGAGAAAGAGTCAGAGTAAGAGAGAGACAAAGATTGATGTCTGCAAATGAATCTTAATTTTTTCTTCCTATAATTAGCTAATACCTCCATTTTTTATGGAGAAACAACATATGACATACACACGACTAATTATTTATTATTGTGAACGTAGTTGACAGTTATTATAGGTAAAAAAAACATTATGTAAACGCATCTTAATATTATTAATAGCAAGTCGATAGCATATTGAGTACTCTGAAAGCAAATTGAAATATGTTCGAGTATTTGACATAATTCTTAACATATATTTAGATTTTAAAGTACAGAGGATGAGAGGTGTTACTCGAACTGTAAACATCTTCTAGCATTATGAGAAGTTTTCCCGATGCTGGACCACTCTTAGTCGTCATCGCCATCATCTTTTCTTCTGGCTCCGAGCCCGATTAGATCCCTGTGTCTTAAATTTGGTTTTTTTTTAAAAAAAGCTTCCTTCGCTGTTACTTGCTGCTGGCAATTTAAACCGATTGCCGGAATATTTCTTTTTCTACCATCTCTATTCTCTAAGGTTATACTCATGTACATGTTCTTTCTCTCATGTTTTCCTTGCAACCCCATTTTCAGATTTGTTTCATGTAATGGCAAGATAGTTCATCATATATGACCACTCTGAAGTAGTTGTCTCATGTTCAACATAGAAATTTTTGCTTCCTTCTGTAATGTACTTAAAAGTTTTGATCATTCTCTGTGCTATATATAGTTCGACAACTAAAAGGTTTTACAAGATTAACAAGCTTGTCTACTTCTTGCTTTCACTTTCTTGCAATGAATGTACACAAACCATTCTGCTGATTTCTGTTCCTTTGCCTCTCTTGTGCACCTAGTTTGTAAATTGTGCTTCATGGCATCTATTAACTTTGTACTTGGCTGTTGTGCTGTTCAGAAGTACTGTAATGACTAAGTAGGGGGAGGAGGAAAACTTTGTTTTCAAATTACTGGGTACAATATCATAGTGCTTGTTCAGGAACCTGGTTCTGACCCATACACACGAGGAGTACCTTAAACAGAGTTCTGATCTCCGGAACAAACTGCAATGGCTGTGAAACCTTAGGAAATTCTTGCTCTGAAAGGGAAACATTCTGATCACAAACCCATTTCCTTAAGTAATGATTTAAAGGTGGAGGGCAATGATAAGAGGGGTTACAGGTTTTCAATGGTAAGAGTGGTACAATATTTATTAGCGGTTGCTTCTGTGGATAGTCACCGTTGAGGAACTCTTTTATCTATCCCGGTGCAGTAATTTATTTCAACAATGATACTAATATATCGACCCTATCCATGTTGGGTTAACTAATGGAACTTATATGACCAGGATGTAGAAGAAGGCTATATGAATGTGAAGAAGACGATGCCGGGGAAGCCACAGCAGTATAGCACCTTCTCTAGGACTTGGACTTCACCTACGAAGAATGAAGCTCAATACAAAACAGTTTACTTACACATTGGCACAGCCTTCATTCTCCTAATTTTGAGGGTACAATTCATTTGAGAATGGAGAAAACAAACATACATACCTGTCACAATTGCAAATTTCGAGAAATCAGTGCTACGCCAGTATACTGTGAATCCCGGCAACTATCTGAACGGCCTGCTTAGGTACTACTGCTGTACTAAAACAAGAAAGCTATGAGGGAAAACATGTGTCCCTTGAAAGTATTGTGAGGAGAAAAAAACGTGGAAAGTGACAAGTTAAAGTTTGATAAAAATTGACTTTGAGTAACAAGCATACTAATTGATAGATAAGTAAACACAACTTTGACAAATTAAGCTGCTAGTTTTTATAATTAGAAAACGTAGTACTAATTACTACAAACTAAAACCAAATCATTCAAACCATACTACGATAGAGTTAACAACTACAACAGAGTTAACATTCATAGTTACTAATAATGATAATTTTAAAGTCACTGGAGACAATAATAGTTTAGCAATGATAATAACGTGGGAATTCTGAAATCGAATGCTGCAATTACTTGAAGGAGATACTTTACTGTAATACTCTACCAAGAGCAATACCACTTGTTCTTTCATCTTTACAATAAAAAAACGTTATGCATGATGCAATCAAGGTACACAAACAAATAATGAATAACTGTGATCATGTAACAATCAAAGAACAGTAAACAAGAAAACGAGACCTAACAAAATCACAATCAATGCGAACGATACACAACAATAACAAAGATGAAAATATACTAATAGTCTTTATAATTTAGTCTTATACTGGCAACTCTGATCCTGAATACTCCTACTGGTTATACTAATTTTAATATCGCAATAACTATACGAAACAACATGAATATCAAACAAATGCAAAATCCTGACACTGCCTTTGATCCTGGTATAAGTAGACACGGGAAGTATCCCTGATTTAAACACATCCGAATAAACATCCGAATCGGCTAATAGCCTATCCGCCATAACAGTAAGTGTCAAATTCATCGGAGTATCACCACTGGCCTTAATTTTCCCACCAGGCAGCGGAACCTCGCCAATCACTTTGTCCTCAAATTTAAGCACTGAGGAGGTATTGGTGTACCTAAATGCCACTTTGTTCGGGTTTTTTACAGTAAGATCAACGTCAAGGCTGAGGTTGAGGTGGATTTTGAGCGGTAGATCGATATCGAAATCGAAATCGTTGAGGGAGACTGAGGAAACGGTGATCACGGGGCGCTTGGCTTTGTAAACAGTGAAGGCAAGGATGATGATGATTATGATGAGTAACAGAAGGATTGAGATTGTTGTTCCTATGCATATGCAGATTGATCTTCTTCTGGAGCTTCTTGTTCGTTTGAGTGAGTGAACGCTGTCGTTTTGGCTCTTGCCTTTTGATTCTTCTCCTCCTTCCATCCTCTCCACGATACTAGCTGGAGCTGTTTTCTATTCTTTGATTTCTCTCTTAACAATAATAATAATAATATCTGTTGTTAAGCTTAAGCTTCTGCTCAGTCTTATATATATATTTAAATTTAAATACTCTTTGTCCCAAATCTTTTATCCTGTTTGACTTTTAACGGTCAAATTGATTAAACTTTGACCATATATTACATATATTAAATATATGAAAATTATGATAAAAATTATATCATTAGAAAGTACATCTAATCTACTTTAATATGTATTTTTCAGATTTTGTAAACTATAAAAGAATGATACGTAAATATTGGTCAAAGTTTGATCAATTTGATCATAAAAAGTCAAACAAGACAAAAGATTTGGGACAGAGGGAGTAATATTTATATTTTGTAAGATTAAGAGGTACTCTTAATTTATTTTTTTGTGAAATTAAGAGATATTTAGTTTTTGTGAAATTAAGATATTCTTTATGATAAAAAATATAACTAAGTGAAATCTTTGCGTTTTGGGGTATTTGTTAGGTATTTGAGAGTTGATATTTTTGTTATAAGTTTTCACGCGTGGGTCCAAGCATCTTTGCTTTCAAAATTACCTGATGAGAGTAGTTGCCAGATTTTTGGTTAAAGTACACTGGGTTGAGTTGCTCCTAAGTTACCCACTTTCTTTTGGCTTAGATTAAGGCGTCTAAATTTTGATTTGCAAAATATATTATTTATATTTCTGAATATAATATTTAAATTAATATTTTGTGTAATTTTTAAATAATATTCCGGAGAACGAAAATAAGATGACTGAAAATAATTACGCAGAACTAATGGATAAAGGTGTAAGTCGATAAACAGCAGATGACACCAAATGACAACACGGAATTCAGTTGGGGAGTAGTGCCCGTGTCTCTTTCTCTGTGTCACTGTCCGTGTTGTGAGGTAGTGACAACAAATTAATTATTAATAATTAATTCGTTGTCACTACACACATACTACTAATTGCACCATTGGCTGGGAAAGGTCGGTCGAAGAATAATACTCACAGGAACATGATTGAGCTCCTCGCGGTTGCCTCTTTAATTACTTTGACCATCTTACTACGTTAAATTAATTATTATCGGGTTTTGAGTTTCACCTATAAAGACAACTTAGAGGTTCGGTTCAACCCTCACGATTCCAATTAAGATGAAACAAAATCTCATGTTTGAACAATTTATCTGATTACAATGTACTCTATAATACTTGTATCTTATTAGAACCCATAATCCATTTCCATTAACGAGTAATGCATACCGTACTAGACAATCCAACAACTAGTAATACATAATCAACTCATAGGATTACAGTTTAGACATGAATATTATGTATATATTGTTCAATGACGAATCACGAGCAGATATAAATTTTCTAAAATCTTTGAATACCATCTCCACTACAGTGTGCTTCGTTTATCTGGGAAGAGCTTCATTCGAGACTATAATATATTTTGATGGACGCAAAATCTGGTTGTGATAACACAGGTCTTATACATGTGATTGATGCAACATTCACACAAGACTGATGCTACATTCCAAACCCAACAATATTTACCCTCTCATTGTTTTGACATGTGATGTTGACATACTAAGATACTCATGTATACATATTACACAACCATCCTACATAGATCCCACTCGATACAACCACCACTATACCGCCTAAACATAAAGAAATGTATATGTATTGCTCTTCCAAATTTATATGAGGTAATTTCCCCACTTCCAAAGCACCCAACTTCCCTCAAAAGATTAGAATGGAGACTGGCATAATGGGCAAGTTGACTTGTGGGAAGTTGAGAACCATTTGTATAGACAAGCCGAATGGAACTTGTGCTTGCAAGTCTTACAAGCAAGACGAGGAAGGTTATGGTCGGAAGTGTGAACAACACTGTAGCAAATAGGGCACTCCTCAACACCTTCAAATTCCTTGTCAAAATTGCTCTTCCATATACGTATTGCTTCAGCCAAAGCTCCATTCTGTCATTCAGAAATAGTTTAGTTTCTACGTTCAGATAAATCTATTAAGTCTGACTAATACACAATTAAAACATGAAGAGGCAAATCAAAGACAAACACATGCGTACTAATCATATATATTACAAAATATACGGTTAGTGATAACATAAATTTCTTTCGAATGGGGATGGTCTTGGCTGATCACTTAAAGTCTTCAACATCAATCCTCGCAAACACACATTCACATATCTTGCTTGTAGAAAACATCTAAATAGAAAACAATTACACAATAACAATAGTTCTTAGCAACATTTTAAAAATTATACATCAATCCATTTTACTTCTTTTGCTAAATTTACTTTAATCTTTATTTACAACAATGATAATAATTATTATAATCTATACAAATTATGAATCATGAGTAAACATTATATATAATTATTAAATAGGGATTAGTTATGCTCTATTACTTGAATCGAATAACAAAAACAAGAAACACGGTCAAACACACTCTTATATATATCCCTTATTAGCTGTTAAATAATATATGTTGTAGCATAAGATCCTGTTGGGGCCTTCCTGTGACACCTTAAGGTTTTAGATGAGCTGGTTACTTAACATGGTATCAGAGCTCGGTTTAGGAGGGGTCTCAGGTTCGAGTCCCTCCACCCCCATTTATATAATTCATTATTTGTTGTCCGTCTCCTTCATGTCTTCATTATCTGTTTGTCAATCGTAGCGGATCCTGTTGGGCCCTTCCTCTGATACCTTAAGGTTTTAGATGAGCTAGTTACTTAACATTAACTAATACCCTCCTCCACGAAGTAATCTAACTGCCAAATTCAGTCTGGCTTTTATTCCCGCAACTCACAAACAATAATAATGTAAATGAGTTATTTTTGTTTATAATAACTGGGCATCCAATATCTGTTTGTGTGTGTAACAGAAGGCAAGGCAGAGAGAAGTAAAAGAAGGAAGACGAAGGAGAAAGATGAGGTTGAGTAGAGTGGCTGAAGAGAATGATAGAGAGGGTTTGTGTTAAATTATTGGGTTGGATCAGGATACGCATTTGATAATGTGGATCAGATAGGTATAAAGAGCCTTAGTTTTCTAAAACAGGTAAATAGGCACACAACTTAACACTGATTACATAGTAAGGTAATAGTTTAAAGACCCTAAAGAAGAAAAAATGGCTCATCTTAAAAAAGAACATTTTACAAACAAGAAAAAGTAGGGTACTTTGGAAATGTTTGAAATAAATGGGACAGATTGTGAAAACCAGGAAATAGTCCTTGTACCTCACTTTCACCAAGAAGTGTGTATATATCTACTCAAAGCATGAAAACTCATATGATATTTATAAAACATGAAGATGAACTAACGTAGTGGCTGCTATATAATACCTGGTTTTGAACAAATGACATCATAGACATTTCCCACTTCCTCTGTTTCGCTTCACTTATGCCAAGGCTCCTTGTACAGTTCACAATCACCAATTTCAATGGGTAAGATTCAGGAAGGCGAATCACTAAATCCATTCCTGTTTCATCCTTTTTATATGTAGCAACCACCTCATTCGCTGATTTGTTTACCACCACCGAAAAATTCTCATCAGAATAATTGGCCTTGTTGATCTGCAAATGAAAAGGAAAATGTAAAACATCATGGTATTTACATTTCAGAAGGGGGTGGGGTCAGATTTTCCAAAGATATACATTGAAGTATAAAACAAGAACAATGCACACCAAAGCTTTCTTGTTCAATTCATAAGATACCAACATAACATGTAAGGGAGAGCAATCTAAGGTCCCATCCACAAGCAGGTCCAAAAACTAGATATCAGCCCTTGCCTACTTGTTTGTAGCAAAAAAATTTCTAAAGATATCGTTCTCAGAAAGTAAGAAGCTCCTCGATATTTGGTCGATGCATATAGTAATTAAGCTGAAAATGTTCCTTTTTTCTCTTCCAGGCAATTACATGTATATATACATCAATACTATGGGCATATCATAAAACACATTGTGCTCTGAAATGTGCCTTAGATCTCATATTTGTTTCAATCTACCATGAAAAAATATTAAAAACTATATAATAAAAGTTGTACAAGCCCACCATACGCCGAATAATCTATGTCTGACACTTGCTACTTTAAAATTAGAGACATTGTATCAGTGACCAAATTTAGCAACTTGGGACAAAACCAAAAGTACTCCTGAATTTGGCTCCATTATGCCAATGAAATATCTATTGAAGTTATCAGAAAGAATGAAACTAGAACTATAATTGAATGCTTCATTCAAATTAACGAACGTATACAAATAACATTGGCATTACAAATATTTGAATTCTGCAGATCACTGTTTCTGAGACGCTGGCAACATACCATTATACAATAACTATTTTGAAAAAACAATATATAAGGAAAAAGGTAATGAGATAATTTATATTTGGGGGGGGGGGGAGGGGGACATTGGCCAGTTCTATATAGTGATCGCAGAAACAATTTAGTTAGAATAAATATCGCAAGATTCAAATATAAAGCTACACACCTGAGAAAGCTCATTTGTTATCAGTGGAGGACTACACCAAACTCTTGTAAAAGACTCTACTGCATTGATTGTGGAACGATTGCGAATATTACCAAACCAGACTCTCACATAAGCTGGAAGAATACAAAGCATCAATCCAAATACTGTACAAGCAAGTTTTGCCATTGTCTCTGGCACCAAGGGCCAGAGTGATTCCACACAGAACATAGCTGACCCGGTGGTGATGGCACTTGCTGCTGCAGGTCCAATACTTGATAAGGCATCAGAGAGTTCTTTCTTCTTGACGCTACGAGGCATGCAGGATTCTAAAGGAATATGATGGAAGAGACAATCTAATATAGCTGGATGAGCATAATTTTGTATATGTTGGACCAATCTTTCTCTTGCCGGTGATGATGAAGGTAAGGACAGCAAATATGATAGAAACAAAGACCAAGCAAGGAACACATTCACCTGTAAACTTAAAGAAATCAGTGTACGCGCAATAATAACTAATGAAAGAATGATAAACCTTTATGGCACAAGTACCCGTTTCTCTGCCATCAAATCGCTATCAAGAATGTCATCGGGTGATCTGATTAACATGAAACAAATTTCCTCTCTCAACAGATCATTATCTTCTGAAGATGATTTAAGATGAGTGTTGTTATGAGTATCAGTTGAACTGTCATCCACGGGAGGTGATGGGTCCTTTTTGACAAAGGCCAAGTGTGAGACAGTTTCTGAGGAAAGCATGACATAAGCAGCAAACTGCAGACAAGGAACTGGTTTGGAGGAAAACAAAATTGCATACAATGAGCTAATGGGTCCTTTGCTCAGCCCCCACATCTCAACTGATTTAACAGCTCTATCTCTAGAATGTGGAGAGGAATCAACAACATGCGATGCAACTAGCTCCCAGAAGTGAGAATGATCAAGCCGAGCTGAAGCTATGATCGATGACGCTTCATAGGAATGCAAACTTGCAATGGCCTCTGCAACACCGGTTGAAAAGAATAAACGAAGTATACCTTCAATTATCCGGTGCATGATGAGGTCCCATTTATCACTTTTCAAAATTGCTGCACCATCCAAATCTCCAGTCATGTGGAGTTTAACAAGCCTACAAAAGATAGAAAATGAGACCAGTGCATTCTGTGCATATATTGTAGGAGTAAGGTTTACACGCGAAACAGCTTGCTTAAGTTTCTCTAAAGTAACTTCTAAGTTGTTAGAAGTGGATGGATTTGTAATAGCATCATTCACATCCTCAGACATTTCCTCCATCATCACAACCGATGATTCAATCCACAATCTACACTGATACAACAAAAAGTCCCACTCATCTTCTTTGAGTTCATTCCAACAGTAGCCAACTAAAACTACTATTAGCTTTGACAGTGACATCTGCACCATTGGAAGTTTTTTTGTTGCAGGTGACACACTGACTATATGCCGCAGCTTTCTAAATAATTCAACTAAGAGAGCTTTTTCCACAGAGCTAATATCTCTCACAGGTTTCAAGGCTCGGGTTCCGTCCATGTTTTTCAACGGGTAACAGGATATAACTAGCTGAAGCCAGTCGTCCATATCTACAAAAATTATAAAATAAGATGGGATGGGATGGCAAGGTAAGCGTTTTACATTAGAAAGATAATAAGCCAATAAAGCTGGAGTCAAACTTCTGAGCAGCAAAAATGGACATACTCGAGCTATATTCCATCTACGTAGTTGACAAATTCCACATGAAATATTAGATAGGTGTTTTACAATGGACATCAAAATAATGGCTAAAATGCAGAATGGAATGAAAGCATAAATTCGTGATGCAGCATTATATCAAACATTATATTTCTCAGAAACATCAAAGTATAGCTTCAGAAAAAAAAAATATGGATATTGATTTAAGATCAAGTAGTTTATGACCAAAACATAAAAAGAAAACATATACATGTCAACTATGGTAGTGAGAATTGTCTATATTTTCTTAATATAAAATTGCAATTTTTTTCTAAATCTTCCTAAAGTACTTGTACATAACACTGGATACACTTCTGCAATAATGATCTATTGGAACAGTAACACATTCTTTTTTTCTTAAAATTTATCATGCATGACGTAGAACTTCTGATTACACGGTTGCAAACTTGCAATGGATTTTCTATTACATGTTTGTTCTTTTTTCATTGCAGCTTCCAAATGTTAGTAGACTAATTGAAATATCACACAAATATTGTTTTGTACTTGAAAGGAAAACAAATGAATTTCATTTACCTGTCTGCCATGCAGTTAAAGAAGTTAAAGACAAAGTTTTTTGTAGCCAATCCTCAACCGTGCCATGTATTTGGATGCCATCAAAAGAATCAAATTTAACACCAACTTTGGATTCATCACATTTCACGCATAATGGGCTTATAATGATACCTATAATTGGGGGAAGTATTTTTAAGCAATGCAGATTTACTGATCCGCCAATGAAAAGTCTATTCACGAGTGTTTTAAAGTAAAATGCAGCCTTTTCCGCACCCCATATATTCTTTTCAAAAAGAGTACTAAACAACAAAACAAGAGCCTTTAAATGGGGCTCTTTGATACTCTCAAATTCTTCACATGAATCAGCCGATACATTGGATGCACTTGGTTCATAGTTGCCTCCTTGGGAAAGAGCACCATCAAGTAAAATGTTAATTATGGAATCCGAAAGACAACCCCCCGAGGAATAATTTTCGTGCTCTGCATAGGAAGCTAACTGAGGCAAGAAAGAGCTTAAGACACTACCGCCTGGCCATTTCCACGTGCATAACATTTGAGCAGCAAGCCATGCATGTGGATGATGTGTATTAGATTTAGGTGCCATGACTTTGACGGTCAGTTCATTACTTTGAGACAAAGTTGGTGAAATTTGTCCTGCAAAAACTCTATCAAAACCCATTTTGGTTATAAGTTGGTCAACTAAAGCGACAAACTTTAGATTCTTGAGTTCCTGCACATCCAACATAGCGCAAGTCAGCAGTCATGATTCCGGAACCCACAATTTCTATGATTTTTTCAAATTTAACAGAATACATGTAACAAGAGATTAAAACCATATTCACCATAGGTATTGTAGCAGAAAAGGAAGAATACTCATCAACCTTACTCTACACACCCAATTGCACATGCATGTGCATAAAAGACTACAAATTAACATAACCAAAAAGAACAAATGCTAAAACACTCCACATGCCAAACTATGATACTTTTTATGTGATTAAACATATATATACCTATATATATAAACATATGCGTATGTGTTTAGAGAAATAAATGAATTAGGTATAAACAGAACGGTGGTATATGTAAAGCATTTGATCCAACTGAGAAATAATAAACGAAAACCATATTTTTAACATGGGTTAAATATCAAAGTAGTCATTGAAGTGAAGCTCATATATCATTTTACTCACCGATCTCAATGGGGTATCATTTGAATCACTAAAGTCATAATAAATATCAAACAGATAACTCTAAATATGTGTTCGAAAACTAAAAATAATTCTTTGTTGATTCTGCACATTTTTCTTGAATACTACTGCAACCAAATGAAACGTTGTTAAATTCTAGTATTTCACATAGTATATTTAGATTTTTTAAAATTCATTTACTATTTATTTTTAATTTTATAGACATTTTTCTTGTTTTAATTAAAAATAAATAGTAAACAAATTTTTTAAATTCTAAATATATTATCTGAAATACTAGAATTTAACAATGTTTTATTTGTTTGCGGTAGCATTCAAAAAAAATGTGCGGAATCAACAAAAAATTATTTTTATTTTTCGAACACATATTTAGAATTATCTGTTTGATATTTATTATGACTTTAGTGATTCAAATGATACCCGTTAAGATCGATGAGTAAAATGACATATGGACTTCACTTCAGTGACCACTTTGATATTTAACCCTTTTTAACATAGCCTTGAGACACTCCCATATTCTCCGGACGGTCTAAATAATTTGTTTATGTTGTAAACTTCATACATATTTGAAATTGACATTTTGACATTTTTCATATTTACCGATGGTCTAATTTGACATCTTAATGTGTTACAAATCATGCAACAAGATTACAAGAGTGCCTAGTTGCAAATATATATATATATATATATATATTAGGTAACTCAGATTATAGTAAAGAATTTGGAGCAACAGCCTATGCGAATTATAAATATAGCCCTATTTAAGTAATATACATAAATCATAAAGAAAATAAGGAGCTACTAGTAGATATGATCAAAATCTCCCTGTTATTTAAGGATATTGTCCACTTTCATATTCAACTGATAGCAACAACTAGTAGGGGTATCAGAATTCATTACACACTTCATTATGACATACAAATATGAATTTAGCAAACCCCATGCGTTATTCAACCGCGGGAGACTAGAAAGTTCCAAATTATATAGACTTGATGCACATATCAGTTGCTTATGTTATAAGCTATGATGATTGATGAATCAAACAATACTAATAAAAGGATGTTGGCAAGATTAACTTTGAATCTACTTGCATCATTAGACAAGTAATTTGCACTGAATGTGAAGAAAACTTACTTGTAAATTCATAGGTAAGATCTGCGGCCGCCAAATATTACCCTCGTTCAAAAAATTGTCTAATATATCTTGCTCCTCCGCTTGATCTTGAGAGAAGTTCTCAAGAACTTCGAGTATCCAGACGCAGCATAACAGTGCAATTTGATCAATCTCTAACATAACTTCTTTGAACAATGTGCCCATGACAAACTGAACCAAAATACTTATTACACGCTTCTTATTTTTTATGCCTAGGCTTCTAAAGAACTGTTTCTCTACCTTGCACCGAAAAGCATGCACACTCTGACAAAAACTCAATCTGGCATTGAGTTCTTGCTTTGATTTATCATTTTGTTCATCACCAGAAACTACTGCTAAGCTACTTTCGCAATCAATCACTAGGATAGCAGCTAAAATGCTTGGAACTAGCTCACCTTCCTCCATAAAATTACTTAAACTATAGAAGCTACCTTCAAGTACATCTAAAGAGAATTGAGCCATTGCAAGCACATTTGCTGAAGATTCAACTACAAGTTCAGAATCATGTTTTTCTGCAATTAACAATCTACCTACATCCCTAACAGATATAAAGCTAGAATCTCTCATGAATGAGAGCAGCTTCCTAAGAAGCTCATTATATATCATGAATGATGTATCTCTTGCCACAAAGATAGTTTGATCTTCCTCTACTGAACCACCAAGAACAGAACTGCCGCAATAAGAACAAAAGAAAAGGTCAGGTGCTTGAATAGTAAAGTATTAAATGAGTACCTAACATCTAAAAGCTTGTTCAAACAAAAGGAAACAAATTACTATACAATGCTACTCTGCTTGAAAGAAAATTATTAAATTAGCAGAGAATCAACTCTAAATTGTCAAAAAAAAAACATAATAAATTAATTCAATATTGATTTTAACAAATTCCTCACTAACTGGATGCAAGGTAGGCCTAAAGATAGGTCATTAAAGTTTAAAAAATCTTTTCGATTGAACACATGACATCCATTCTCAACTTGCAAGAATAAAATGCTGTAGCATTTAAATCATACTGTAGCTTTACACTTTTACTCGATCTAATACAGTGAAAAATTGGGGAAAGAGATATGGATGTGGTCTGTTCATCTCCAGCTGCCTCTAGATAGGTTATATCATGTTTTTTCACATTTATCTTTATAATATACTCAACAGTACAAGAACTGCTTAAGATTTTACCAAATTTAGGAACAATTATGTATCTAACAAAATATTATAATTCTTCTCTGATCCTAACCCAATACTTCCATTTCGATCCCTTGCCTCTCTTCCACCTTAGGACCCCTACAGGCATGGCTATTACTTCCGATAGTGCAATGGTTCAGGAATCCAATTTAGGAGTGGCAACCTCACTGTGTTCAACTGTTTATCAAGCTTAGTGATGGTTTATGGGATTGGGACAATAAATGCAATATGATGAGAGGACTATTGCATTCGTAATATGAAGAAACTGAAAACATAAAGCAAACATGCCAACAATCAAGTTTGAATTCAAAATTTCAGGATCAGTTTAATAATGTCAGAACTGACAATGAGTACTGTTGAAGAACTTTGAAGCCTAGTTGACCAGACCTGTGATTTTTGGAACTTTGACCAACAATCAAACACTAAACCAACAATCTCTATCTGGTTTAACACAACATCTCGGATGCGCTCGCCCAGCGAGGAAGTCTTAAAATTGTAAATATTAGTCCTTACTTATTCATTCAGTACCAATACTGGCCTAAGAACTCAGTAATTCAACATGATTCATTTGGTTCTATCAAAAACAGCTTAACGCCAATATGAAGAATGCAATAGAAGCAATCAAAAACAGCTAAAGTTTACTTGCCATAAAAATCGAGTGTAAGAACTTCCAAAAGGAGGATATGAGCGTGCAACTGTGATGGCAGCAGCATCTAGAAGCTCATGATGCCAATAATTAGGGTTTGATCCCAGCTGATTGTTCAAATCTACTCCCAGCTTCCTCTTTCTAATTGCCTGATTTGTTCTCTCTAGAAGCAGGGCCAACACAGCAATGTGATCGAAAACCTGAGTTTGAGAACCAGATTCAACATGACTAACACTTGCCGCATGCCTTATAATGATATCCCATTGCTGAGTTAAGCATTCACTATCAAGCAATGCCAGAAGGAGATCTAAGCGAGCACTTGTAGAGTAATTACTTTCCTGCAAGCACCAGGCAACAAAGTTTTTCTCAAAAAATTGCAGAAACTGATCCAAATCTAGTTCTTTGCTGCATGCGACAGATTGATGACCATAAGTATGTTCGTCAGCAGAAAGAAGTTTCTGAGTTATCTGGCGTGATCCAAATATGGAGACTACAACCTCTACAAGGTGAACAGCATTTGGAGAGTCCTGAAATAACACCAGATGATACATTAGTAGGGAATATCACAGATTAAGCACGCTGAAACACGCTAGAAACAGACAAAGACAATTAGATGTATATAGGGAAGAGCATGTTAGACTCCGCACAGGCCCGACTTTGAGGGCCAACTATGATTAATAAACAGGCATGAAAGAAAAGAAAGATTTAGGTTAGAAACTGGGAAGTAGAAGGATAACATGATGTACTAAATTTAAACGGTTAGCAGCTTACGAGGGATTTGATAAGCGGCCAAGACTTAGCTAGCATTGGTCCTGCTAAATAAACTAAGGGCCAAGTTTCACCTTTCTGTACAGCATGTTCATCCACTAGCAATAGAAACTGAATTACTCGTTCTAAACTTCCAGGGCTTTTATTTGATGCTGTTTGCTTCAAAATATAAATGCAATTCTCTTCAAATGTTGCACAAAAGGCCACGAGAAGATCAACTTTTAATGAATAAAAACCTGAAAGAATTTCAACCAAGCATTTCCCCCACTCTTCCAGGAAACCCATTGGACAGTTCCTGTCTAAACCTTCCATATTCATTTTGTCAAATTTATCCTTACCGAATCCTGATAATTCCTTGGAATCCCTGGAGATGACTTTTTCCTGATAGTTTGAGCTGACGAAGTTCAGATAATCATGCCAGACAAGCTTCATAATAATCTTTTCAAAGATAGTATTTTGGAAATGATTAATAGCATCTGCTCCATCATCACAAAATCTAAAATTAAAGGGAAGATAAACAGAATAAGAAAACATTATGTAAAGTAAATATACATATCTATAATGTTTTTTATAGGCTAAAATACTCCCTAAGCCTAAAACTTAGCACATTTGAGAGTACAAACAATGAAAAACCCTATGTTAATTAAGAATTTCCAGTCTGCCCACTTATCCGGACAAAACAGCAGAAATATGTGAATATTTAGGTGATTTCAGGCCAAAAACCATTACTTTTGAGCACATCACATCGTGTTTGAAGGACTATGTTTCAATAGCACAAGGCCTAAAGCTGTCAAGTAACCAGCACATCTAAAACCTTAAGGTGTCAAAGGAAGGCCCCAACAGGATATCATACTATTCAATACTCCCCCTCAGTCGTATGATTGATCAGCCAACAGACATAACCATAAACAGACATTAGACAAATGACCAGACAAACAAATACTTTAATTAAACAATTGGGGTTAGGAGGACTTGAACCCCAGACCCCTCCCTAAACCGAGCTCTAATACCATGTTAAGTAACCAGCACATCTAAAACCTTAAGGTGTCGCCCCCTTATACTATTCAACAAAAGCAAAGCATGCTTTAAAAGCTCGTAACAAAACATTTTGTTCAGCTCAAAAGCTGCATCAAGTTAATTTCAGGCCAGAACGTCGATTATCTTAAGTTGCTAGCAAATAAGGAATTAGTTGTTCAATGCAGCAGAATAGCAGATTACAGCCATTTTCAATTATAAAGGATAACTAGGATTGCATTCAGCAATCTAGACAGTTTTAAAAGTTTAAACATATCATCAGGGTAAAATATAACATCAGAGAACTATGATTACTGGGTGCTACTTCAGGGTCAAAGTGTATTTCAGCAGGAAAAAAACACAAGAGAGAAAGGAATGCCAAAAAATGGAAGGAAAGATAAATAAATAAATATAGAAGAAACCATAATGTATCCAACCTGGATGCGTTTCTAATTAACCAGAGGAAGCATTCTCTAATTGCTGAGTAAAGTGCAACCCACGCATTCAGGGAGTGGGATAAACTTCTTCCTGCCCAAAGATTCTGGAAAAAATTGAGAAAGAACTTCTCACCGTCGATAGCTTTAGGAGGCAAAACATCTAAAAGTAGAACTAAAACTGGATAAGACACTTGCTGGGACCCAAAACACCCATTTCTAAGAAAATTGAATAGTTGATTTAGTATATTCTTCTGATTTCTACTAGTCCAACTATCTGGAAACTTTTGCGAAAACTGTAAAATAGCATCCCACATTGATGAATGACAAGCTGGATCTTTCTCCTGGAAAGCACCAAGTATATTTCCAGAAAGAATATTTATATTTTCTTCATCAAAAACCTGGGGAATGTTTTTGATGTAACTACTCAACACGGTGTATGTGGATGATCGGGTAGCAGCATTTTCTGATTTTAGGAACCCGATAAAACATTTATGAGAAACAAGTAGTTTTTGAGCGCAACTAATTGTTTTTTCTCTAGCTTTTGAAGAATGCTTTGCTTCAGGACTTAACAAAACATCGATAAGGGTCGCCAGTGAAAGTAGTGCTGATGAAATCACCTGTAAGAAAAGATGTCAAAGAGTAAGTAATAGGGAACCTCAAACTGAGTATACTTTTTACCCGAGCAAGAGTGGAAATCTCAATTTAATTATACTGAACCCTAAAAAATTAAGGACACGACACGACATGGGTGTGGGCATGAGATTCGAGTCCGATACTTCATACTGAAACCACACATGCCAACCTCTAGTTGTCGATGTAATCTATCAAGACAACTTGTTACTAAATTATCCTTCTGTATTTATTTCATAAGAAATAACTCTTCTGAGCCCATCTAACTTGCTGCTTATGGACAATATATTGTAGCCAGTACGAAAAACTGAGAATGCATAAAACACTGTGTATATATTAAGAATCTCTGGTTTTAATGAACTTCAACCTCTTATACTCGATGTAATCTAAGGCCTCGAACAACTTTTTATTAAATTATCTTTTGATTTTATTCCACAGAAATTGATACATATTTTGTCTAATTTATTGGAAATAGACAATTTTTTTTTGCAACTACAAATTAAGAATATATAAAATACTGTGTATAAAATTATAATGTATAAAATACTATGTCTCTCAAAATGCGTCCCATTCTGTAGTACAACTTCTGTTTAAAATTAGGTCGATTTTACTCGTCTGTACTAGCTATTGCTTGTTTTCATAATACCTTTATCATTTTATCACTCATTACCACGATTGATTCCATGTTAACTCTTTCTTCCCAGGATACGCTGTCACGGAACAAGAAACTATTCCTCACAAGGCTAGATACCAGTTGCCGCCATAAAATACTCCACATCCCCAGATTCAGAAGAAAATAGATTCAAATAACGCTTAACTAGACACTGCCTTCTGATTTCTAAAAGTTGGCACTAGATTTGACAATTATTTTCCATGCATAATAATTAGATAAATTTAGACACGGCTTCCTTTTATTAAAAAGTATTAATCTTACATATAGGGCGAGGAGTTCGCTAACAAAAACATCGATAGAAGAAAAACTACGAGAAAGGATGAAAAATTTGTTGAGCAAACCTGATTGTGTATCTCTTCCACCTCATCATAAGCAACTTCTTTATCAAACATAGTCTTTGGAGTGAGTTTAAGGACATCATCTAAATACATAAAAACTTGAGTTGTACATAACACCAAAGCATCTAGCCTTTTTTCTTGTGCTGGGAAGGCTGCCTGTTTCAAATTATACAATTTCTGGATTTAGTGTACAATATTTTGGCATATCTGTCTACTAACAAGTGAAAAAAGTACGTAAGCTGTTCTTGAAGAGCAATTGAGAACTAATTTAATAAATTAAGCTTATAATGCTAGCTTGTGCTTGATAAGGAAGTAATGGCCACAAGGGAGTAAAAGGAAAAAACAATGCTTAAAATATACTGGTGACACTTTTAATTTGACAGATTTAATGTGATATTATATATCCTGCATTTATTCAGATATTTTGTACAGTTGGTTGAATGACAACTTGGTCAGCAGGTTGAGATTAACAGGGATAAACCAGGACCCAGATGCGGCCCGTGTCTGATTCACTGCATTTCTGTAATTTCCAACTAAATGCAAGGAAACGATGGAACTGCCCAGTTTACTCTTTAAAAAAAAATCTGGTATACTATTTGTACTCCATCGCGAAGCTTATGGTTGCAAGCCGCACAGATAAGAGGAAAGAGAGACTTTATAAGAAAACAACTGAAGCCTGCTCTCCTAAATTTATTCTTATAATTAAGACTGTGGTGCCAGCATAGGAAGACCAAGATGAACATAATTTATCAAAAACAGAAGACCAAGATGATGAAATATGTCTTCTAAAGAAGGGTACCAATGAACTATTGTTTAATGCTATGAACAAATATAAAATACAGCGGGATATGTGAAAACTGTAAACTACGACATAATAAGCTTGGAGATGGCTTGTTTTTGCTGGGGAAGCTCCAAAAAGCTCACTATTTTCTGGCCAACGATATCAAACAGTAAGAAAGAAGATGCACCAAAAAGCTCACTATTTTCTGGCCAATGATATTAGTCCTTGAGTACATAGATTGTTGTCAAAAGGGGAATGCTAAGATCAACTTTGACCGGTTTTAAGCACTGTTATTCTATACATAGTTGAGCAGTTGTTAGTAGGAGAGAAATGAGGTATCCTGCGAAAGCTAGATAAAATGTTTACTTGGCACTCAGGATGACCAAGCATTTTAATCATGAACGTAAAACATGTCCCAACTACATCATTCGCATTTACTTGTGATACTTTAAAACTATACCACTCAGTGGAGACAAAACATTACTTTTTAAAGTAAAGAGAGAATAGAAAACCTGTAGTGACTGTTTTGCAGCTTGGGAAACATCATTAACAGGGTCAAACTGAGACAACCACCAAGGTCCCATCAGAGACTTCAGATGTGGAGCTAAACCTCTTCTGAAAAGATAATATATATATATATATACATGCAAAAACACAGACACATAAACCAAGAGAAGAAGGCAAAATGTTACTTGCATACTACGAGAATCTCAAGAATTTCAAGAACCTTTTCAACTTGCATACTACGAGAATCTCTTCGTAACGAGATGTGTATTTCAAGAATTTTAAGAGGAAATAACAGTACGTTGATGTACAAGACTTTTGCGTAGCTCCTGTTTACTTATAAACTAAATCAAAATACAACTAAATTCATCATTGCTACATATCAAATTCTCCTTTTTTGTTGACAGCATACTCCAGTACCTTTTCAACTTTATCTCTTCATTATTTTATTACATCCCACTAATTCTCTCACAGTCGCATCTAATCATCTAATAATAACAGGAAATAATGTAAAATATATATGCTGAATTCAGTTGATACTTCCAAAACATCTGCTCATTTGTATTGTAGTCGAAGTATTCTAGCAAAAGAGGAAGAAGAATCCATTTTTTGAGCAGTCATATGCTAGTATCGCAAAGCAATTCAATTGACAATTCACTTTATTTAAATAAACCACATATATTAATATAACATAAGAAAAAATCTGACCCGACAACAGTGACAAGATTAGCCATGGTGTCATGAGTTGCTCGGCGAACCTCTCTATTATAGTCTAGAAGCAGCTTTTTGTATTCAAATGCCTGAATCAAAAGTGTTCGTATTGTCAGATATCTCAGCTATTTCAGATAAATTCAAAGATATATGGATGATTCAGTGCATAAATTGTCCACATGTTGTCCCTTCTATATAGATGAACCACACAATTTCAGTTCGTTTTGGTTTTTGGAAAAAAAAAAATTTGGGTAAAACCGGACCGACCAAAATTTAGATGATACTATATATAAGTACTACTTAAATACATATAATGGGAAATATTTAGGTATCGATTAGCCATCAATATCCCTAGATCTAAACCCAAGCCTCTCTCTTCATTATCGCCACACATCATCTCTCTTAATTCTATCTTCTTTCTCAATTCATCCTATCTCTAACTCTGTTTTTTATGTATATCACACACACACATATATATATCAAAGTATTACTTTGTAATTCTGAATGCGACCATTAAATGACTGATTTTTGTCGAATCTTACAGAATTTCTAAAAACTTCAAATTTATTTGTAAACTGAACTGAACTAACCGAAATAGGTTGGGTTGGTTCGGTTAGGTTCGAGAAATTTTCAAATATTGCTTTCGGGTCTTTCTTGTTTGGTTCGTTTCGAACCAGTTAGGTTCGGTACGGTTCGGTACTCAACCGACCGCTTGCTCAGCCCTACGAGCAGGATCTCTAAAGACTCCCCTGGGTTTATCCCCTTCAGTAAACTCATCTTTATTAACTCAGCAAATTCTTCTTCTGCTGTATGTGCCCAATTATGATTCTTACTTCCTACTACTACCATTACCAGTAACAACTTCTCAGATCCTGAAGATCATCAATCTACTCATTTGTTCCCTATACGGTATACATGACCTTCAAGGTTCTGTTGCATCATGTTAATTGTACCTAGCTGAGATGTCTTACTTGAACTGATGTAGGAGTTAGTGTATCCCATGTTTGTCAATCACTTCCTCAATTTAACAGTTGTCTACACTATTGAGTCAACAGTCAACTTCACTGATTTCACAGGATTATCTGGATTATCTATCTACTAATGAACAATACTAAATAGAAATAATCACCTCAACAACTCTCAAATCTAGCAATTCACAATAATTCTGACCAAATATCAACAATTCCAAACAGATTCTCTCACAGTCCAATTATCAAACACCTTCTGTACAGCACAATTGTTCTTCAATTAAGCTACTAAATCACCATAAATTGTAATTGATGGACTATATTTTGTGATTTTCTAACTAAATTGCAACTGAACTACTACAAAATACTAAAATGTGTTGAAACAACAATTCTTCAAGTACTCAACCAATTCTACTCATGTTAAATACAGATCTACAACATTAAGATTTAAGAACAGCACGAAGCACCTGAGTCGAAATCATCATAACTTGAAGATTACATCTATTTATAGACTCCAGTACAACTAACTGACTCGGAATTATAGACTTCAGTACAACTGACTCGGAAATTACTTAAGTACCATTATGACCTTTACTACTACTCATTACTATCCATTATCCAATACACTACTACTCTGCAGGACTAGTACACACTCCCGACATAACATCAAAGGTGGCCTATACTATCTCAATGTTCCTCAGTCCAGTATGCCCCATATAAATCTTGCGTTCCTCAGGCAAGTAAGCCTTTAGTGGAAATGGAACCTGGAGCCCTTCAATAACGAGGTCTCTAGTTAATAGTTATCCTCTGTATCAGTAGTGGCATCAACTGTCAATATGTCCTTCAATTGCTACTTTAAAATTTATATTTTCGAATCTTGTTAATAAGCTAATGTGCTGCAATGCAAAGTTATATCACATATTATATTAAAGATAATACTTTATTTATATAAAATTTATTATTAACAACTCATTTTTTATGTTATTGAAATAAATTAAACATTACTTACAATAGATCATAAATATATAAATAATATCCTTTAATTAAAAATAAATAATAAGGACTTCGTGTTACATATATCTTAACATAACATCAAAATTTTAAATTCTGTATGTTTCTTATTTAAATCTTACTTTACCAAATACTCTTTCTTCATTTTAATATGATTTTTTAATTATACAGATTTATATTCTAAGGTTGAGTATTAAACACGGCACAATACTTGTTAACAATTAAATCAATGTGCTTTAAATATAACAAAAATAAGATGAATATAATTACGTAAGTGGAAAGTTTACATTATGTACAATAATATATTTAAAATTAAAATTAGATTATTATTTGTATATTATAATTGTAATGGCAATTTGAACTACTTAAGGCACCTCCAGAGACCCCTAGTTCACTATTTAAAATAATGTAAACTCGACTATGACTTGCCGCCATGACAACCATGTGAGTGGCATGTGTCCAACGATGACATGACATCAGCATTGCTTGTTCTAGTAATAGTTATAGATGTCAAATAAATTAGCTTTTTTTAAGCAATCAGATAATAACTTGTGCTACTAATGCACGTCTTCATTAATAATTTGTTTACGAAAATAATTATGAGTGTACATATTTAAGTATAAAGACCTACCCGTGACAAACTAGAACTTGATCTGATACATGTGTTTATACACCCACTCAAAAAGGATGCAAGTGCTATATCCTCCCAGTGGTTGCTTAATCATAGTCACAATTGATGTCATAACATGACTTGATTTCTAGAGTAAAAAGAATTTTACTTGCTAGATACTGCAATTAGCTGATGAATTTAATGGAAACAAGTATAGCGATCTTTCGACTGAAAATACATAGCAATGCAATTGAAACTACTAACAAGCAGCAAATAAGATGAATCATTCACCACAAAAGAAAGTATGAAGAAATAGGAAATAAGATTCAGAAGAATGTTAACAATAACAGGAACCAATAAAAAGAAAAAGCATGATATGTCTAGTTTATCCCGCTTTAAAAGCAGGGTATGGAGTAAAAAATAATATAGCAGGATGCTATGATAAGGGGAAAAGTAGAAAGAAAACACTCCCAAATCCCAACAGAGAACTATTTTTTTAAGGTAACCCAACAAACCCCCAAACAAAAAAAAAAATAAAACCCTTAACTAAACACTCTAACCCCAAACTAGTTCCAGCTTCTGGTTATCATACTTCTTCTTATTTTCCACCTTTACATATTCTAAACTATACAATCATAACAGTTGCATTGACAAGAAATAATGATAGTCATATCAGTTTCTGAAATTTAAAATGCCATCAACTGACTTTTATAAAGTCAATATGAGAAACTCTGAGCCTGTGTGGGATAGCTTAAAGCTGCCCCAATCCTCTTTAAGTTGGCATGTGACGTTTTTTGAGTACACTTATATTTTTGAGCTTAAAGCTAGTTTGAGTTCATAAAAATTAAAGTACCTCTGAGGTACCCTATTTTTCCTCACTTCAAACTATATATATATATATATATATATATATATATATATATATATATATATATATATTTGAGTCATCCTTTCACTCATGTGTTTTATTGTTGTATGCATTTGTGTTTTATACTTTTATTTTATGTTCAAATAATACAAATTTATTACTTTGGTCAAAATTTATCAAATAAATTCACTTTATGTAAAAGTGTCGAACAAATACATCTAACTTATAGTTAAAAATATCACTTCTGACTTGAAGTGAATAAGTTGTACTTTAAGCAATAACTAACCTTTTTTTAAGTTTACCCCAAATGGGCTCAGACTACCTAGAATATTGGGATCGAACTGAGCACAAGAGCACATGCGGTTATGTATATCTTACCCATTGTGGAATAATCGGTGATACTTCTTCTGGAGATTTCTTCTGCATCAGCCTAGAAAGAGATGTTAATGCTTTAAGCTGTGGAAGCAAGCAAGTCAGAGTAAAAGACATAAGTCAGCAAAACATAGGCAACATGGAATGCACATATTTGGCTGGCTGCTAAGTTAAATTCAATATGGAGGCAATACGGTGAAGAAACAAGGGGTGAGATTTGTAAGAAATTAATACTCCAAGATACAATACATGTCAGAATCTACAGCCAATCACACGTTGAACTTGTGATGATCCCAACTGCTTGTAAGATAATCCAAAAGATTACTAAAAAATAATAGAATTATTCTGCGCATGCAAAGCTGGATTGACCATATTAAATGTAAACTGGTGGAATATATAACATCAAAATTAAGTTAGGTAAGTAGATTACATTGGGTAATTACTACATCAAGTCATAGCTAATTCATGCAGATATTTATCAATTCTTAAGATGGTTAAGGTTTTCTATATGTTTAATACTCCCTACATCCCATATTGGACAATCTAGTTTCTCCTTGAGGATGTGACATAACAAATACTGCCTTCCTTTAATGGGAGAACTTGTAGCAAATAACCCTAGTCAGACCCACATATTAGGTGGATGCTTTAAACTTATATATATTAACATAGAATTTTAACTTCACAAAGTTCTCGCTTTCATAAAATTACTTAAAAATCAAATAAAAACAAGCTTTCATACAACACTACTTTTAATTCAAATCCAAACAAAATAGAAAAGACTTATGGTATGTCAAAAGGAAGGCACGAGCTCATAATAAAAATCAATTTATGAGGAAGGAGAGAGTCCACAAAAATTTCACTTAAATTACCTTAGTTGTAGGGTCTTTCCTAGCAAGCCTCTTCAGGTATTGAGCCACTTCACTGTCAACGTCCTGCAAAGTCAATTGTCTACAGCATTCAATATGACTGTATAACTACTAAAGTAATATATAATATCAAGTAACATTAAATTGGCACTGTCCATTTCCGAAAAACAAAATCCACTATCACTTATTTTACAATCAATTGCTAAATTTATCAAACTTTACAGTATAACGTATATAGCTCCTTAACTATAAATTAATTTAAGTTGTTGGAGAATTATTGTCATTGGCTCTTTACCCTTTGAAAAAGAGATAGTATAACTAAATCATGTCATTTGAAAAAGTTGTCTTCTGCAAAAGTTAACTTGTATTCTGCCATGAATAAAATGAATGTATCAGTTACAAAGTTAGCATGTTGCAAATAAGATGACAGTTCCATGTTCTCTCAGCATTCACCACACAACCAATGCATCATTTTCATAGGTGCACATCAGTTAGCCTATTGGACTCATGGTCTTGCAGGAAATAAGCTATTTGTATTCCCTCAATTCAACACCGTATGTCACACAAGTAGGATTCACGAAGATTGAGATGCACTCAGACCTAATGAGTATTCGTTAAGACCTCGAGTTTAGAGAAAAAGTTATAAAATATTTAAGAAATGTTGTATATTATAAAAAAAATGAAATTTTTGAAAATGAAGTTACGATATATTATTCATAAATTATGAAAGATGGGGCATCAAAAGCAACAAGGTGTGTAACTCATAGCTTCAAGTCCATAAGCAATAATTCCTTATCTCATCTTTCTATTTATCATCTAGGGAAGAAGTGCTTGTAAAGTCTGATGGAAAAAGGCTCAAACCTTCCTTCCAAATTTAATTGATGCTCAATGGCCTAAGAGGTATCGTACCATGTGATTCTAAGAAAAGGTAACTGTATCCATCCACAAGTGGCATAGGTTTCTCTTATTCTGCTCTTTTTCTCATATTGTCAGTAATCGCTTACACTATCTACACCTTTGGTCCTAAAGGCATGAATCATAGAGTAGAATATAGGGGCTCCTGGGTCTTAAGACGCAATTTTAATGCTAGTCTGCCAATGATTTACTTATGCTCATGTAAAATCTTTGTGGTAACTGGTACCATGAGAGTTTAACTCCAATTGCCCCATATTATAATCGTACACTGTTGGCCCTAAATATCCCATCTAGTTTACTCAGAATACAACATTATAACTTCCCATGACTAAGATCCTTACGAGCATTAACCCACAAGATTTGTGAGTCAAATAGTTGCAAAATTGTTTTTAAGTTTTGAACTGGCAGTAAAGCCCACTCCTGACGTTAAAACACACTATTATACTGTTAACTACATGGACCGCCAACGTATTTGATTCGGCAAGTACGGCAAGTATATACAGTTACAGAAATGGGAATCTCTCTTACAAAACAGGTTTTGTATCGATTCATATTCATTTCTTAGAAGCGTGTATATTTAAAATAGTACTTCACCTATCGATGATATATATACGCAAAATTAATTTTCTGTCCATTGCATCCAGAGTGAAAATGGTTCTTTCATTCAAAACCCCTAATATCCCATGGCCAAAACGTTATAAACCTTTCTCATGCTGCTTTTCACCTTTTATTTCTTGATAAGTTGCTGCTCCTCTATCTTTGCCTTGCACAAATCACGAATTATCATTGAATTTTGAGGTTGTGCTGAAGTGCCCGAGATGAAAATGTTCCTCAAAATGAAGCATAATACTATTTTCTCTTATCTTGGGGTACATATAAAGGTTTGACCTTCATAGTATCCTGTAGCTTAGTCTGGTTGTCAGCCTTTCCGGCATTTCAGGTGACCTCACTTCTGACTTCATGAATATGACAGGAATGTTAATTTGGTATTTGGATCTTAACACCCAATTTTAGTCATTGGATTGCACTGATATGTCACGAATTCTAACTTGCTTTGAAACCTGCTCTAAACTCCCAGCTTCAAAGAGTCTATCCATGTCCATAACTCTCTATTTTTCTCTTAACTGGACTTAAGACTTGTCTATCTCATATTTCTTTCCAGTAACTTTGGTAGCTGCTTCATAGCCTAACCTCTGAGCTTCTCATTATCATCATAGTAATGATTCTTATCTCCAGCTTGTTTCTGTTAACTGAGGTATACTATTGTAATCTACATATCTAGCCTTAGATGCATATCTAAACTGCTGCCGGGTAAAGGTAATTTCAAAGGGCTAAAAGCAGGAATCGTGAATTCATGTTGACCAGAATCATCTACTGCTTTTTCTCTCATCTGGAACTCCAAAATTGCAGAAAAACTCAACGCAGTCTCACAAATATTCAAGGGCACACCTTGGCTCGCTGAAATTGGATGATTAAGCTTAAAATGTTTCAAGTCTATATCATTATCCTTGCAAATACCTCCTTCCTCGAAGCAATTGGAATAATAACGAGACTTCTAGTACTCCTTTAAGATTCTCTAGTGAGTGATATTGCACTACAAAAGCTTATCAATCCCAAAAGGCAAAACTTAAAAAAATTTGCAGGGGCTACCTGCGACTTCCTTTTGAGCAAGTTCACTTAAGCTTTCATATATGCCTCTAAGTTCCCGTTTATAATTTGAATCACTTAGCATCAAGGAGCTCGGGTTCAGAGTCAAACATGCCTCTTATGGAAACATGAACTCGTCTTTCTCAGTCTTAACCACAGTTAGTATTAACGAGACTGAAAAAATCGTGCAATTAAGACTCTGGATCTCAATCTAACCATGTCCATACTCCGCAACTAGTTTGCACTACAACATAATCAGCCTAAATTTTTTCTACTTATTTGGGGACTAAAATGTAAATATGTGTAATCAAGATGTTTTATACAACATATCAGCAACATTCTTTATTAACTATTCAACATCATTCCCATACATACAATATAAAACATTCAGAAGCACTTGATAAATCAGTATTAATCATTCGGTTTATATTATCAAACACGATAGTACTGTTTGAACTTAAATTATTTTTAATCAAGAGTTCATTAATTCTAGGCCAATTCATTCATACTAGTACCAACGACAAAAACCTAAATAAGCAACTTAAACATTTCAAGTAGGACAGTCGAAAATACGATAACATCTACACGAATAACGTACCGCCACAGGAACCAGAGCTTGTTGATTCAACACAGAAGCATCAAGCCGTGTGTTACCTACATAACCTCCAAATCCAACAGATGCACCACCAGACGGCAAAAGCGACGCAGCCAAACTACAGACAATTAACACACATCATAAATACACACAACCCTATATGATTATCAAATTAAATAATTTCAATTAATTCTAACAAATAAAGAAAAAATTAAATGTACCTGCTGCTAGATGGACGTGCCTTGCTTCTAGCTGCATCTCCTTTTTGTCTCCCCATGTTTTTTTTAGCTTAATTTCAAATTTTGTCCTACTGAATTTAGGAAAAAGACGATGCGTTTGTTGCCGAGCACGAGCAAGAGAGACCTAGGGTTTGGAAACAAAATCGGTGAAAACTCGGTCCGAATCAAGTCTATCGGTCTTATATGAGCTCGCGTTGAAATATATACAAATCAACGATTTATTTAAAAATATTATTTTGAAGTTCTTATTATAGATTTTATTAAGGGAAAAGAGTATCTAAAGCACATAATAGAGAAGTTCTCTATTAGTGCGGTTTAAATTATGATAAATTAGTTATTATTTGAACAATCCAACCGTACGGATGTTAAATTCATACAAAAATATGTGAATGTACAAATTTTCGTGTAATTTAATTATTTGGAACTATAAATTTATAGCAATAAGATTATGATAAATCTGTGTCGTTGAATATATATAGAAAATATTATTATTATAAAAGTGATGCCTCACTATTTCAAATATAATAAAAATTTGTATACAATGTTATTTTGACATAAACTTTTCATCCGTACGGTTGGATTACCAAAATTAATAATAAAATACAAGATTTAAGGTGCACTAATAGAGAACTTCTCTATAGTGTGCTTTAGAAACTCCATGCCCTTTTATTAAATTAAGAATTTAACATGTCAACAAATCTATGTCAAAAGCTATGATGGGGGTGTTTGGGGAAACTTTTTTTCAGAATAAGTCAACTTATTTTAAGACAAAATTAGAGATTCCTAACTTTCCAACTTATTTTTGCAACTTATTGAATCTCATACATACATTAAATACTTGTATAAATTTTTTTTATCAAAATATAAAATTTTGACCCGAAAATAAGTCCATAAGTCCATAATATAAGGTGAGCCAAACAGGCACGATATCGTTTTGGGGGATTTCTAACTATACACGTAATAAATAAATAAAATAATGTTTTCAATTTTATTATTTTTTAAAATTTAAAATATTTATTTTCTACTCCTCTACTTCTATTATGTATTTTAAATCAATAACTCGCACCCGGGCTCCAGCTATCCTGAGGGAAACTTCGGAGGGAACCAGCTACTAGACGGTTCGATTAGTCTTTCGCCCCTATACCCAAGTCAGACGAACGATTTGCACGTCAGTATCGCTGCGAGCCTCCACCAGAGTTTCCTCTGGCTTTGCCCCCAGGCACAGTTCACCATCTTTCGGGTCCCGACAGAAATGCTCACACTCGAACCCTTCTCAGAAGATCAAGGTCGGTCGGCGGTGCACCCCACAGGGGGATCCCGCCAAAGACAAAATAAATCAATAAATTAATTGTATAATTACAATTTTATCCCTATTTATTTTGAAAACTTACAAAGTGTCACCGTTGTATAGGTGCTGTTTGGCGAAAAGGCCCCCAATATCACAATTTAAAGTTAAATGGCCCCAAATATCACAGCTCAAAAATTTGGCCCCAAATATCACTCCAAAACACTTTTTCATCAATCGTTTTCTTTTTTCTTTTTTTTACAAACGCTAATGCGTCTAGCGTCTTCCCTATATTTTTTTTTATATACAACAACGCTGTATAGTCTAGCGTTTGGGGGGGGACGTGAAACGCCACATTATGTTGCGTTTTGGGTTTTTTTAGTTTTTTTTTGTATTTTTTCAGGGTTCAATAATTAACTTTTAGGGTTCAATGTTTCCATTCTGGGTTTTAGAAATATTCGGAACAATGAATAAACCGTATGCAAACTTAGGGTTTAGGATTTAGGGTTTAAGGTTGTTTACAACCCTAAACCCTAGATTCTAAACCCTAACTTATCCTGATTTTTAAACGCGTTACCGTTTAAAAATCAGGCCGTCGGATTCAATTTTTTTAAATAAAAATTTTTAAATTTTATTCAACGGTTAATTTTTTGGGGTTCAACAGTTCCATTTTGGGTTTAGAAATATTCGAAACGACGAATAAACCGTATACGAACTTAGGGTTTAGGGTCTAGGGTTTAGGGTTGTAAACAACCCTAAACCCCAAACCCTAAACCCTAACTTATCCTGATTTTTAAACGCGTTAGCGTTTAAAAATCAGGCCGCCGGATTCAATTTTTAAAATTAAAATTTTTAAATATTAAAAATATAATTTTAATTAAATTAAGGGGTTCAACAATTAATTTTTGGGGTTCAATGTTTCCATTTTGGGTTTTAGAAATATTCAGAAAAACGAATAAACCTTATATATTTAGGAGAAAAAATAAAAAAATAAAAAACAAACGCCACTTGAAGTGGCATTTTGTACCTTAACTCAACTTAGTTTAGCGTTTTAGAAGTACCAGAACTGCAAACTCAACTTCAAATAGCGTCTTGAATAAAAAAAAACATGAAATGCCACATAAAGTGGCGTTTACTCTCAAAAACAAATTCTAATCTTGCGTTTTCACACAGGAAAACAAAAAAAAAATCTTCTAACGCTAAACGCATTAGCGTTAACAAAAAAAAATAAAAAATCAAAACACAGTTTAATACTATGTCTTGGAGTGATATTTGGGGCCAAGTTTTTGAGCTTTGATATTTGGGGCCATTTCTTTTCAGATTGTGATAGATAGGTTAGATGAGCTGTTTTCTAGAATCGAACTCGTACCGTCCACTTATTAAAAATAAATAAATCTTAATCATTGTGTTATATTAATTTCTCAATCTAATTTTTAAAAATATAATATTAGATAATTCAGATGTTTCCTTGTTATTACTTTACTAAGATGTTTCCTTATAATCCTATTACTTTACTAAGTCATGCTTTGCGGCGGTCATTTAATCACTACTAGAAAAAGTGTACTCCCTCCGTCCCATCCAATTCTTAACACTTTTTTTTGTCACTTTCTGGCACGCATTTTAAGGTGGATTTTAAGGATAGTTCCATAACTTATTTTTGAAATTTTCTTTTTTTGTAAAAAAATAGAACATGCGTGCCAGACACTCTATTTTGAAATGTTAACAATCGGCCGGGACGGAGGGAGTAATATACATCACCGATTTAACATCGATCAGTAATGCCACCGATGTAAAAAGTCTTTAGGACATTGCTCGATCTAAATTCGATGTCTTTGTGTTTTAGGATATCGCTTGCAAGAATAACCGATGTCTTAAATAAGCTAAAAAAAAATATCCAGCGCGTACCCCAAATAATTCCCCCCAATTTGTTAAAATGTTTCCCCACTTAGCCATTTTGTGTTCCCCCAATTTATCAAACAACAGGCTCTCATCACACTCTTCAGACAAATTAAAACATAAAAACACTTTATGTACTACACTCACTCATTCACACACTCACCCCTCTCCTCTTAAGAACCTTAAATCTCACACACTCCTCTCTCTCTCTCTTCTCTCCCTCTCTCTCTCTCTCTCTCTCTCTCTCTCTCTCTCTCAAAGCTTTTATTCAACTGAAGACTTCTTGTTCGACCGGAGACTTGTTCGAGTACTTAAGCGCTCTAATATTTCTACAAAGCTCGATTTGGGTAAGCTTGCACCAAACTCGAATTAGCTTGCATTGAACTCGAATTACCTTGCATTGAACCATTTCTTCGATTTAGTTTTAATTTGGGGATTTCTAAACTCAAAACCCTAATTTTTTAATTTGGGGAATTTTAATTGGTGATTGGGTAAGTGTTTTTCTTTGTTTTAATTTGGGGACTTTTAAACTCGAAACCCTAATTTTAATTAGTTTGTTTTTTTATAGCATGTTTATTTGTTTTTCGTGAATTGAATGTTAATTTTTTTCATTTTAATTGACTGTCCTGCGTGTCTTTGTTCATTTTAATTTAGTGAATTGAATGTTCATTTGTTCATTTTAATTGACTGTTCAGCATGTGTTTTTGTTGAATGTTTATTTATTTTATTTGTTTATTTGCTTAATTGTCATGTATTGTATATGTTTAATTTCGTTGCTTAATTGACTCTGCTGTGTTTGTAGCTTTACTGTCTTATGTTTGTTCATTCTAATTGGTACTTCACTAATATGTTTTACAATTAATTAAAATGTTAACAATTAAATAAGGTAGGTCATATACACATAAATATCAATGTAATAATATTATCGATATCGATTTATTGATATTTTTAGTGATATATCAGGTAGGTTGAAATGGATAAGTCATGGATTAGAGAAGATAGAGATTCTTTACAGTACGAAATAGATGTTGGAAACTTCTTGATATTTGCTGAAGAAAATGCTAAAAATTCTAAGAAGGTTTCTTGCCCATGTGCACGCTGCGTTAATTTTAAAAAGTTTTCGGTGAAAATAATTAGAGGGCATCTATATGAAGCAGGTTTTAGTTTGGGGTATGTTGAGTGGATTTGGCATGGAGAACAGTCTTCTAGGAGTACTAAATCATCTGTTGATAGTAGTAGTCCTGTTTCAAAGCCGATACCTGCTTCGGAAACAGCTAAGGTGTCTGAAGTAGCTTACAATAAGGGTGATTACGATGATGATTCACACAAGTTTAAGAGGTTTGTAGTTGATGCATAACAACCTCTGTTTGAGGGAAGTGAGTGCACTGAGCTAGAGTCGGTCTTAAAATTACACAATTGAAAATCTAGGTTTGGCATTAGCGATAGCGAATTTACTGATTTACGTGAAAATGTAGGCTCTTTCCTTCCTAAAGATCATACGTTGCCACCGAGTTCATATGAAGCAAAGAAAACTTTAGCTGATTTAGGACTTGAGTATAGGGGTGTTTAGGAAAACTTATTTTTTAGAATAAGTCAACTTATTTTAAGTTGAAAGTTAAAATTCCTAACTTTCCAACTTATTTTTCAACTTATTTTCGCAACTTATTGAATTTGAAACATACAATAAATACTTGTATAAAAAAAATTATCGAAATATAAATTTTTTACCCGAAAATAAGTCAATAAGTCCTAAGAAAAAGTTTTGCCAAACAGGCACTATATCAAATACCATGCATGTCCGAATGATTGCGTGTTATACAGAGGTATCCTTGAGCAGGCTTTAGAGTGTCCTAAATGTCGTTTGTCTCGCTGGAAGGTTGGGAATGTTATTCCCAGATTACACACTTGTATAATTGTAGAAGGGGGGTTGAATACAATTCTTGATATTTATAAATTTCTGATAAGAACTCCAAAAATCTATACTTAGATAATTGCTGTAGAAAGATTAATGCACAAACACATAAAAATCAGGTGGTTAAATGCACCACCTGAAGCTTTTATTCGAAGAAAACTCTGTGATACAAAAGTACACAGCTTCTGTTTTACAACTCTTTGCTTTCTAAGGATATTCAATAAAAACCCTAATCAAATGTATCTGTTTTCTTAGCTATTCAAAGAGTTGCTACCCTTGGTTATAAATCCAAAGTTTTACAAGTACTACTGGAATAAGATAATATTAATCTAATTCTAGTTGACTTGCTACTACACTCCAAATACACATGTAGCCGAAAGGTTGTCCTTGTGAACAGACATGTCTCCTGCACCTTTCTTGTATTCATAGTGTAAACGGAATGCTTCTTTCTTCTGTGTTTCCAAAGTATGGCTGCCATACTGCTTTTTGTATATAATATCAACCCATGTGATCTGTCAGTCAAACCTGTCCTTATCAACTGCTAATCCCCAGCTTAGCATAGAAGAAAGTGTCAATGATTATCCGTTGATATTGTACACTGACATCCATTGATGATACATTGAGCTGTATCCGTTGATATTGAGACTTGAGCTGTATCCGTTGATAGAGTGGATTTGAGTTGTATCCGTTGATAAAGTTTTGTCTTCATCTGTTGATACACTTTCACTTAGACCGAATTACATAGCATAGCTTATTTACAATTGGCTACCCTATTCTGCCTATCCATTGATGGTCAACATGACTGTGGATAAAAACACTATCAACCGATAACATAGAGATACTGCAGTATGCTACAAAAACCTCATCCGTTGATGAGCTACCTGTCAATGGATAGAGTTATAAATCCTCATCCGTTGAAAGCTACAAAACCTTATACAATTTGATTGATTGTGAAGTTATCTTCAAATACAACATATTCTTAACAATCTCCCCCAATTTATACTTGATGGCAATAAAGCATAAATTCAGGACCTTGATGATAACAAAACATTCCTAAAGATATATATAGAACAATGCAAAAATTGTATTAAGCTACAAGAATTAAAAACTGAAAGTTTGAGAAATTTACAGAGAAGTGTTCCTCTAGACTGAGCAGATTAAGACTGTTTCTTTTCTCTTGTTGGCATCACCCTTGATTTTCCTCTTTGGCAGAGTTGGACTCAATCTGTATTTGGAGTTGCCTATAGAAGGCATCTTCTTCATCAACCTTTGGATTTAGCTTTTGTTGTAACCATCTCAGGTATTGAGAACTAGCCTTTGATAGTTGGTCTTCTAACCTGAAGAATCTCCTGTTACCATCTTCATCCCTGAACTCCATCATCCAGAAGGGTTGAAGGTGGATTTTCTGTCCATTGTATGGGATCTTCATCTTCCTTGGTAGACTTGATGGTGAGTTCGATTCTCTCCTTATCTGTTCTATTCTGTCCAGTATCTCCCCTTTTGCTATCTTGGAGAACCCTGTGTATCTCTTGATTGCAGAGAACACTTTGGTTAAGGTCAGATAATTTTCTCCAAGAACCCTCTGTAGTGGCCATGTCCTTTCCTTTCCTCCCTTGTATACAAAGACCAATCTCTCAGGCAAATGTTTATATTTGTCAATTCCTCTTACTTCTGACAATTCATCCAGATACAGATTCATGCCAGAGTATTCTTCAATATCTGCCTGATAGATAAAATCATCCTTGTTTTCCAAGATTGGCTGCTTGACAATAGCAGGTACCCTAGCAACTTGAATTGGTTCCTTTGAAGGTTGCTTCCTTGGTATCCTTTTCTTCTGTATAGGCTTCTGTTGAGGCTTCAGCAAGAATGAAGGAACCTCAATGGAGTCAAGATTCATTGGTTCTTCTTTAGGTACTATAGGATCACCATGGAAATTCACAGCTGGGTTGAATACTTTTATAGAAATAGGTTGTGATTCAACTGTTTCCTTGCTTTCAATTTCTGGAGAGACAGGCCTCCTTGCCTTTGATTTCACTCTCTTAGATTTGGATTTGGGGACTGATTTCACTTTCCTTTTGGATTTGGGGACTTCCTCAGGTTCCCTCATTTCATCCTCTACCTCATCCATTAACTCCTGAGCCAGCCTGGCTTGCTTCTCATCTGAGTTTTCATATTGATTTTCTTCACTTGGATGAGCTTCCCTTAGAAGTTTGGAGGTCTCCTCTCTTTTTGCTTCAACAAATCTAGGATGGCTGTTGGATATATTTAACACTTTTCCATTCCTTATTATTACAGCCATCCAATCTCTTACACTCTTATTTGTCTTTTCCTTGAACTCTTTGATTGTCTTTCCCATTAGCTTCTCATCATCATCCTTGGGAAATGGAAAGTCTAATTGTAACTTGTTCTTCCCATTTGCCTTTGGTGGAGAGTAGGCTCTGGTTTTTATGTATGGTTCAAATTCTTTGACATAGGATGGTTCAGCATCATAGAATGTAGGAGCCACAATCTCTGGAGTGAGCACCTTCAGAATTGTAGTTGATATTGTTGGAGCTGAGGACTGATTAGAGAACAGAGTTGATACCATTGATTCATTTATCATCCTTTCTGTTCTCATCATTCTTTCATTTGCCTCCTTGTTGATCTTCTCTAATTTTTTAATTCTGGCTTGCCTCTCATCTTCTGAGATTTTTGACAAGTCAGGAACTGGAAGCACATCCTTTTGTTTCTTCACAGGGGAAGCCTCTATAGTAAACTCTTTTGGAGTGACCACTATCATTGGCTGTTGCTCCCCCTCAATTTGTGCTATCTTGCTACTGGAAGCTGGAATTTGACTAGAAGTAGCTGCCTCTTCTACCTTTTTCTCCCCCTTTTTGTTAGCATCAAGGGCTGGAGGTGAGGCTGCAAGCAGCCTTTCCAGTAGCTCAGTCTGTTTGGCTTGATTGGCAATGAGTGTCTGCATTTGAAATTCCATACTATCCACTCTGGAGGAGAGATGCTGAACAGATTTGGCCAGGCTATCTTCCTTCAATAATTTGCTAGTCAGTACCTTCTGAGTGGTAGTAGGGGCTAGTGCCTCAATCCTGGCATCTAGTTCCACTTTCATTTCTCTAATTGCAGTTTGGACCTCCTCCTGTTGTGTTCTTTGAATGACCATGTGCATTTTGTGAAGTTTCAGGGAGTCCATTAATTGCTGAAGGACAGCCTTTCTCTGTGGATCTGCATTTTGGTGCTCAGCCCTAGCAGATTGATATTGCTTCACAATCTCCACATTGAAGTCACCAGCCACAGTGGCAGTAGAAAATAGCCAGTCTGGAGTATCTGCCACATTGACTTCTTCATCATTTGCTGTGCTGTCACTGTCATCATTGCCAAACTCTTCACTATCAGTATCTGAAGGCAGAGTTGTCAAAGCTTCCTTTGCTCTTTGTAGAGATTGTGAGGTGTGCACTAGGTGCATTGCCTCCTCTGCCTCCACATTGCCCTGTTGTGCCATGACTTGATAGGCAGAAACAGGATGAGTAAAGGTTTCAGGATCCAAAGAGATGGAGTCAATGATTGACTGATATTCTTGTCGAAATTCCATCTCTTTAGAAGCTTCATTAACCTCCATTACTTGCAATGGCTGGATCTTCCTGCCTTGTTTCTCCTGTAGTCCCTTCTCTCCACTCATCTCTCTTTTCTTGCATCAGGGGCTCCCCCTAGCTCACACCTCTCACACCCTCACCTTCACCTACTAAGGTGGAACTCTCTTTCTCTCCTTTTGCCTGACCTGAAGAAATGGTCAGCCTCTCATTATTTGCCTCTCCTTTTGCCTGCTCACAAGGCGGCCTCTCACTCCCTTCCCTCAATCCTAAAAGTGTTTCAACTACTGAGAACTCCACACTTGACACAGGAATGTCAGATATAGCAGTGGTAGAGTGAGTTATCAACGGATAAGGGATATCCGTTGATGGAGTAGTTATAGCTGTCAACGGATGGCTAGACATAGGCGCATCCGTTGATGGAGAAACACTTGTCAACGGATGAAGGATATCCGTTGATGAAGGAATGATAATATCCGTTGAAGTGAAAACCAACACTGAATCTGTGGAGATTGATTTTAAAGATGAGGCCACAGATGTTGTTGTGAATTCGGGAATGGAAGGTTGATGGCCCAACAAATCATCTAAAAGATGATGACCACCAATTGCAGAGTGGGGCTTCTCCAAGAATCTTAAAGATGGAGAATCAGGAATTGATGTAGATATCATATCCACATCCAGAGATGGAGTTGGTGATGGTGGATTGTAATGTGTATCGATTTGAAGGTTAAGATCAAGGGGCTGTGACTCCACATTTATTGAAGTCACATCAAACTGAATTTGAGAAGGTACAGTTTGTTGTACTGTGTGTGCACCCTGTGCTTCCCCTATGGTTTTAGATTTTACTCTTCTTTCATAGGTTTTTGAGAGAGGGCTAGTGTCCCTTACCCTTTTGTGCAGAGTTTCTGTAGAACTAGTAGTCACACCCTGTTGAGAGGATGTAACTTGGGCTTGGCTATTTGGTGCACTTACCTCACCTACCTTATTCTTAAGGCTTACACCCTGTCCCTCACCACTCACTACCTCCTTCACACTCCCCTCAAGAGCTGTGGTAGTTTTTGCAACAGATGCTTTTTGAGAAACACCTGAGGTTTGTCTCTTAGATTTTGGTTTGGAAACTTCTGTTTTAGTCACTTGGGTAGGAGCCTGTTTGGTCACTACTACAGACTCCATTGTGACTGAGGAAGGCAAAGAAATTTGGGGGTTAGAGATAGGAGTTTCAAGGTTAGAAAGAGTTACCTGAACAATTGGTAGATATACCAATTGTACTTCTGCATTGGAGTTCATTCGAATTAAATCACTTAAGACTCTCTTCTCCTGAACAAAACATGTGAACTTGCTATCCAGGTTAGCAATGGATAGCTTATTCTCACATACATGCAGTGCTAAGAGCATCAAAAATCTAGCAAAATAGATATTCTTGCTCCTAGTTTCCTTTTTACCTAATTTTGCTGCTATCTCATACATGACTAGTGTGCCAAAGTTATAGAATTTATCAGTCAGAAGCATACACAACATAACTGGCATGGAATGGGTAACAACATCAAAGTTACTAATTTTGCCTGAAAAAGTTTTAATGAAGGCATCACAAAGATAACTCCATTCTTTAACCATCCCTTTCCTAACAATTTTCCCTAAATTATCAGTACTGAGGGCATAATTTATGGAATTAAGCATGGCAACTATTTCAGCATCACTGCGTACTTTCAGACAGTTATTCTCAGGCAATTTTAAACAAGCAGTTATCACATCAGAGTTAACTACATAGTTTTTACCCTTTAGAGAAAAAGCAATTGTACCGTCTGTGCCATTGAACTCAGCAGATGCCCACACCTCTTCGATTACCTCGTGGATTAGAGGAGTGGTGGCAGTCATAGCATACGAAAGTTTACAGTTCTTCACAAAATTCATCATGGTGTGATAAGCTTCTGGGGCATTCACTGTATCGACATAGGCCGCGAAATTGTTCTTCTCATAGGTGAACCCAGTGGAAGACATCATCTTAACAATAGGCGCCATTGAAGAGTTTGAACTTTTGTTGCAGAGAATTTTTGTGAAGAAGATGCAGTTTACTTAAGAGAATTATGAAAGTCGATAAAAGTGAGATGTGAGAGCACAAGACAGCCTTTTATACTTTTCAAGAATTGAAAATGAAATAATTAAAAGTAATTACCCATTGGTCAAAAGTAACTGTCAAATAATAAAAGAAAATAAATATAACCAGTCCTATATAGATACACGTTTACCAACGGTTATATTTAAAAGAAAATATGTATATCAACGGATATGAAATGAACGGTTGAGAAACAGTTTATCCGTTGATGACGTGGATAAGCTGTTATCCGTTGATATACAAAAATCTAGGAATGTGTTTATGCTATCAACGGGTAAAAGGATATCCGTTGATAAGATAATTTTGCCTTGGACAAAATTTCTGAAGAAAATTTTTCTGAGAGTTTTTAATTCTCAAGTAAATCAAAACACATTCCTAGCTGCAATGCAGTAAAATCAAATATCACTAGGAATTATGACAAGTTAAGCATATCTAGCTCACCTACCAATCTTGTGAATGTGGATTCATCAAGAGGCTTGGTGAAGATATCTGCAAGCTGCATTTCACTTGGCACAAAGTGCATTTCTACTGTACCATTCATCACATGTTCTCTAATGAAGTGGTATTTGATGTCAATGTGATTGGTTCTCAAATGTTGCACTGGATTCCCTGTGATGGCAATAGCACATGTGTTGTCACAGAAAATTGGAATCTTCTCAACTTTTAGACTATAGTCAATGAGTTGATTTCTCATCCATAAAATCTGTGCACAATAGCTTCCAGCAGCAATGTACTCAGCTTCAGCTGTAGAAGTGGAGACTGAGTTCTATTTCTTACTGAACCATGAAACAAGCATGTTTCCTAGAAATTGATAGGAACCTGTAGTACTTTTACTATCAACTCTACAACCTGCATATCTGCATCTGAATAGCCAGTTAGATCAAAACCAGATTCTCTTGGGTACCAAATGCCAAGGTTTGGTGTTCCTTTGGGATACCTGAAAATTCTTTTAATAGCTATTAAGTGAGACTCTCTAGGGTCAGCTTGAAATCTAGCACAAAGACAAGTAGCAAACATTATATCAGGTCTACTAGCTGGTAGGTATAGAAGTGAACCTACCATGCCTCTATAGCTTGAGATGTCCACAGACTTTTCCTTAGTATTCAACTCAAGCTTAGTTGCAGTGGCCATAGGTGTTTTTGTAGAGGTACAATCCATTAAGTCAAATTTCTTTAAGAGATCATAAATATATTTTGTTTGACTTATGAAAATGCCCTCATTAACTTGCTTTACTTGTAGGCCAAGAAAGTAAGTTAATTCACCCATCATGCTCATTTCATACCTACTTTGCATAAGTTTGGCAAACCTTTTGCAAAGCTTCTCATCTTTAGACCCAAAAATAATATCATCTACATAGGTTTGGACAAGTATTGAAGAGCCATTGATATTCCTATGAAATAGGGTTTTATCTACTGTACCTCTAGTGAAGTGGTTCTCCAAAAGAAATTGAGATAAAGTGTCATACCAGGCTCTTAGTGCTTGCTTCAAACCATAAAGTGCTTTCATGAGAAGATATACATATTCTGGAAATTCTGGATCCTCAAAGCCAGGAGGTTGATGGACATAGACCTCTTCTTCCAGTTCCCCATTTAGAAAGGCACTTTTGACATCCATCTGATAGACTTTGAAATTGGCATGTGCTGCATAGGCTAGAAAGATTCTTATTGCCTCAAGTCTTGCCACTGGAGCAAAAGTTTCATCAAAATCTATCCCTTCTTCTTGAGAATAGCCCTTTGCCACTAATCTAGCTTTATGCCTCACAATTATGCCATTTTCATCTGTCTTATTCTTGAGAACCCATTTAGTACCTATGACACTTCTATCATCAGGTTTGGACACAAGTTTCCATACTTTATTTCTTTCAAATTAGTTTAGCTCTTCTTGCATTGCTAAGACCCAATCTGGATCTAGAAGGGCATCTTCCACTCTCTTAGGTTCCTCTTGAGACAGGAAGCTACTGTATAGACATTCTGCTTGAGTGGCCCTTCTAGTTTGGACTCTTGAATTTGATTCACCAATGATTAACTCAAATGGATGATCTCTAGTCCATTTTCTTGCAGGTGGAAGGTTTGATCTTGATGAGGTTGCTTCATTTCCATGAGCATGATCATGTTGATTTAGCATTGAATTTTGACCTTGAGAAACTCCCCCAAAGTTTGTTGTCCTTGCTGAATTATGAAGTTGACTGTCAATGGATGCATCATTTTGCCTGTCGACGGATGCTTGAGAATCTCTGTCAACGGATGCATCTCTAATATTGTCAACGGATGCTCCAGGATGACTGTCAATGGATGCTTCATTTCCAGTGTAAGCATCACTTCTAGTTGGTACAACAACTCTTGGTGGATCTCTGTGGTCACGATCTTCATCTTCCTCATCATCATCATAGTACATTCTTCCTTCACCTTCATTCTCAAATTCCAACTTTTCATGGGAGCCTTCATCATTTAGGCCTAGAATCTTTTGATCATCAAACACAACATGTACAGATTCCATAACAATGTTGGTTCTTAGATTGTAGACTTTGTAGGCTTTCCCTGCTGCATATCCAACGAAAAAAGCTTCATCTGCCTTTGCTTCAAATTTGCCCAAGTAATCTCCATGATTCCTTAGCACAAAACACTTACATCCAAAGACATGAAGGAAAGCTAAAGTTGGTTTCTTGTTGGTTAACAACTGATAAGGAGTCATTCCTCTAGCTTGATTGACCAAGGAAATATTCTGAGTAAAGCATGCAGTGTTGACAGCTTCAGCCCAGAAATATGTTGGTAACCTTGATTCACTTAACATTGTTCTAGCTGCTTCAATGAGAGTTCTGTTTTTCCTTTCAACAACCCCATTTTGTTGAGGTGTTCTGCCAGCAGAAAACTCATGGACAATTCCATTCTCTTCACAGAAAATCTTCATTATGGAATTCTTGAATTCAGTACCATTGTCACTCCTGATTCTTTGTACTCTGTCTTCAGAACCATTGTTTAGTATTCTGAGGTGATTGATGATGATTTCACTTGCACAATCCTTGGAGTGCAGGAAGAAGGTCCATGTGAACTTAGAAAAATCATCTACAATCACCAGACAGTATTTCTTCTTTGAAATAGACATGACATTTACTGGACCAAATAAGTCCATATGCAGCAATTGAAGAGGCTTAACAATGGATGACTCTGTCTTGCTTTTGAAGGATGATTTCTTTTGTTTCCCTAATTGGCAGGCATCACACAGTCCATCTCTGACAAATTCCAATTGAGGGATTCCTCTAGCAAGATCCTTTCTTACCAAATCATTCATAACTTTAAAATTCAAATGTGACAGCTTCTTATGCCATAGCCAACTCTCATCCTTACTTGCTTTGCTGAAGAGACAAGTAATGGATTCTGAGCATGCTGAATTGAAGTCAGCTATGTAAACATTTCCTTTTCTAAAGCCTGTCAATACCACATTGTTGTCTTCCTTGGCAGAAACAACACAGGCTTCTTTTGTGAACTTTACTTCATAGTCTTTGTCACAAATCTGACTGACACTCAGAAAATTGTGCTTCAAACCTTCAACTAAAGCCACTTAGTATATCCTTTGCTGTTATCTCCAAAGGTAATCTAGCTTTGCTCAGCAAATTGGCCATATCCCTTAGTATATCCTTTGCTATCATCTCCAAAGGTAATTCTAGGGCCAGCTCCTTCCTTGAACTCTGTGAGCAGGGTTGAATCTCCTGTCATGTGCCTAGAGCATCCACTGTCTAGGTACCATAGATTCCTCCTGTTTCCCTGCACACATTTCAAAAACAAATCAAGTTGATTTTGGTACCCAAGCTTCTTGGGTCCTTTCTTGTTATCCTTTGACTTTGCACTCTTAGCATTCTTCAACTTAGGTGTAGATGCTTTTGTGATGGGGTTTGACAAATGCTCATTTGCATGAATATTTGATGCATGCATTTGTGGAAAATTGGCATACATATTATTCATGCTAGGAATGCTCCATGACATTTGTGGCACATTCACAGATTGAAAATAAGGATTAGACACATATGGCATGTTCACATATGGATTTGAAAAACTAGCATTTTGATACAAACCAGGCATAACAGGCATTGCAGGCATACATGGTATTGTTTGAGGTACATGAACAGGAGCCTTGTTGACAATCTTGCAATTAGAAGATAGGTGATTGACACTATTACAATTACTACAAGTTTTCATAGGAGCAAACTTGTCAGGAGAATAATTGTTTTTCTTGTTGATGCCTATCTTACCATTTCTGTTCTTTTTCTTTTTACCCTCAATTTCTACCTTTTCATTATCTGATTTACCAACAGCCTTTTTGTTATGTAAATCACCTGCCTTAGCCTTCCCACTAGATTTGGTTTTGCTACTCTCACCACTAACAAAGTTCTTGTTGACTGGACCATACTTGATATCCAGTTTCCTGAGTTCCTTCTTACTAACAAACTTTTTGTTACTCGACGGATACCTCTCATCCGTTGATGGTTCATCTGTCAATGGATGATCACTATCCGTTGATTCACAAATAGTCTCTAGATCCTCAAGGCCAGGTTCTAGCTCCTTTTTCTTTTGAGTCCAGGTATCCTTCACAAACGATTCTATTCCCTGGACTTCTATTATGTTTTGAGAAATATTCCTACAACTTTGAAATTTAGCAATTATCCCTTGTTCTTTTTCAAGCTGGTCTTTTAAAATCAGTTCTCTTTTTAACACAGCTTCGAGTTCACTTTTAGCATTATTGCAATCAACTCTCATTTTCTCAAATTCTAGAAATTGAGCTTCTAGAGCAGCATTTCTATCACTTAAAAACATATTAGACTCTTTAATCCTATTGTTCTATTTAGTAAGTGATTTAAGAGTAACACTTAAGTGATATAGTTCAGTACACATTTCATCTATAACACTATTGCATTCCTCTTTGGTGAGCTCAGAGAGATTAGTAGAAAATACCTGATTGCTAGCTGAACTTGCTTCCTGCTCTCCAGAATCAGCCATCAATGCAAGGTTGACAAACTCAACATCATCAGAATGATTGTCATCAACAGCCCAGTCATACTCTTGGGTCAAGAATGCCTTTCCTTTCTCCCTGAGAAGATCAAAATATTTCTTCTTGTAGTCAACAGTCTGAGTTGGCTTTCCCTTGTTCTCAGATCTAGGTTTTCTGCATTCACTTATCATGTGACCAGCAATTCCACAATTGTAGCATTTAATTTTGGATTTATCCACATAGTTGCTTGTGGAAAAATCCTTGTTAAATGGCTTGGCCACCCCAGAGTTTCTCTTGAATTTCAACTTAGAGAATCTCCTAGATAGAAAAGCTAAGTGCTCATCTATCTCATCCAATTCATCCTGCTGAAGGACATTCAATTCCTTAGACACCTTTTCCTTGCTCCTTCTTGATTCTGCTCTACCTTTACAAACCTCCCTGTTTGGTGTAGAACTAGCAGCTTTTGTCCTTTCCTCCTTCTGCTCCAAGTTGGCAACAAGTGCAACTGACCCACTTTTCTTTTGAGACTTCTCAATCTCTTCATCCTGCTCCATTTCCAGCTCATATGTCTTTCAGGTTCCATAGAGCCTTTCAAGAGTAAATGTCTTGTACTCTTGGGTGTTTCTTAGAGAAAAAGTCATTGGATTCCATTCCTTGGGCAGTGATCTCAGAAATTTGAGATTAGAATCTTTAACTTGATAGATTCTTCCAAACAGTTTCAAACCATTTAGTAGCTTTTAGAAATCTACTAAATGTATCATTCAATGTTTCTCCACTCTTAAAGTGGAAATGTTCATACTGTTGGATTAGTAGTTGCATCTTGTTTTCCCTCACCTTTTCTGTTCCTTCACAAAGGGTTTGAAAAGTGTCCCATACTTCCTTGGAGGTAGTACAGTTAATAACATTGTCAACCATGTCTGTTTCTAGACCATTGAACAGTATATTCATGGTCTTTTTGTCTTTGTGGACTTCTGCAATATCTTCAAGACTCCATTCAGAAACAGGTTTGGGAATGAGAGTGTCAGGCACATCTTCAGCCAGGCCAACTCTTGTTGCAGTCTTCATTGGAACGTGAGGACCCTTGTCAATGCAATCCACAAAACCCTCATCAATAGACAAGAGATGTAGACGCATTTTTACTTTCCAGTGAAAGTAATTCTCTCTATCAAGAACTGGAATCTTTACTCCATAATCCTTCTTAGACATGTTGGAAGTGTGTTGATCTTTAAACTTCAAATATGTTAGAAGCTTGCTCCGATACCAATTGTTATTCCCAGATTACACACTTGTATAATTGTAGAAGGGGGGGTTGAATACAATTCTTGATATTTATAAATTTCTAATAAGAACTCCAGAAATCTATACTTAGATAATTGTTGTAGAAAGATTAATGCACAAACACATAAAAATCAGGTGGTTAAATGCACCACCTGAAGCTTTTATTCGAAGAAAACTCTGTGATACAAAAGTACACAGCTTCTGTTTTACAACTCTTTGCTTTCTAAGGATATTCAATAAAAACCCTAAGCAAATGTATCTGTTTTCTTAGCTATTCAAAGAGTTGCTACCCTTGGTTATAAATCCCAAGTTTTACAAGTACTGCTGGAATAAGATAATATTAATCTAATTCTAGTTGACTTGCTACTACACTCCAAATACACATGTAGCCGAAAGGTTGTCCTTGTGAACAGACATGTCTCCTGCACTTTTCTTGTATTCATAGTGTAAACGGAATGCTTCTTTCTTCTGTGTTTCCAAAGTATGGCTGCCATACTGCTTTTTGTATCTACTATCAACCCATGTGATCTGTCAGTCAAACCTGTCCTTATCAACTGCTAATCCCCAGCTTAGCATAGAAGAAAGTGTCAATGATTATCCGTTGATATTGTACACTGACATCCGTTGATGATACATTGAGCTGTATCCGTTGATATTGAGACTTGAGCTGTATCCGTTGATAGAGTGGATTTGAGTTGTATCCGTTGATAGAGTTTTGTCTTCATCTGTTGATACACTTTCACTTAGACAGAATTACATAGCATAGCTTATTTACAGTTGGCTACCCTATTCTGCCTATCCATTGATGGTCAACATGACTGTGTATAAAAATACTATCAACCGATAACATAGAGATACTGCAGTATGCTACAAAAACCTCATCCGTTGATGAGCTACCTGTCAACGGATAGAGTTATAAATCCTCATCCGTTGACAGCTACAAAACCTTATACAATTTGATTGATTGTGAAGTTATCATCAAATACAACATATTCCTAACAGGGAAGGATGGTAAAGAGAGGGTTAATATACCAGTTAAGGTCATGTGGTATTTTCCAATAATCCCCAGATTTAAACAAATGTTTAAATCTGCTTCTACCACTGAGTTAATGACTTAGCATGCACATAATCAAAGTACAGATGGCCACATGCGTCATCCAGCTGATTGACCTTCTTGGAAAAATATTGATTATAGGTGGCCTGAGTTTGGTAGTTGTTATGCCCAAAATCTCCATGTGCTAGATTTAGGTCTAGTATGCTTAAGGATCCCATCCGTATGATTAATATGGGTTATTATTGAGGTCCCTTAAGATAAGTGGGGCTAAATAGCATGTGAAATGGATCTGGACAGGTTCAGGTTCCCGAGAGACAGCTTCCTGCAAACAGCTTCCCGGGAGACAGGTTCCTACAGACAGGTTCCTGAGAGACAGCTTCCTGTACGAGAACAGATTTATGCCAGCAGATTTGTAGTATGATTATGCCTCATATTCTTTAGGAGCAAGTTATGAACGTCAACTCCTTGTTGGAATGTATTCCCTGGGCGCAGATGATCCTTAAATACTTCTAATAGAACTAGTAAAGATACTCCTAGCCGAACTAGAACTTGAGTTCTACTCGACTTAGGTCGCCTATTCGTGGCTAAATCTGGAGAAAAGGAGTTCCCCACGAATTAGGAACCTAGAATATTGGTGCCTAACCAGACTTCTAGTCTAAACAGAACTACGTGAGCTCAGTGGCGGACGCAAAAATATTTTTCAGGGGGGGCTCGAAAAACATTTAGATAAAAAGAATTACTAATTATGTATCAAAACCAAGCTTGATATAGTAAGAACTTGCAGACCATCAGAAAGGAAATGGCCACGCTTTAGTTAGAGTGTCAGGGCAAAAAGGAAGAAGGTTAATGTTTTCACCTTCCGACACAAGATTGGTACCAAACTATTCCAATTTGTTATTTAGGTGATCATGCCCAGTACTCTATGACATAATTACGAAACAAGTTTCTCTAAATATCCTAATGTCACAGCACGAATGATGTACTGCAGTTTCGCTAGCATAATTTCAAAAATGCAAGGTCTTTAAGCTAACAATAATGTTAACAATAATGTTAAGATAGAAAGAATTTTATTTGAGATCTAGAGTCGAAATATCGAATTACTAATTTATATGTATATAATTGTATAGTTGTTAACTTTCAGGGATAATATATGGTGATAGAATTTTGAGAAAAAGCCGTAGGAACAAAAGAAAAACAGAAACAAAATGGTTGAAGGAGTCGAACCCTGGTTGACAAGTTATAAAACATCATCATACACCATCTTAGCTATAGAAACAATGCGTAAAGAATACATACCACCTAAATTTTATAGGAAATTTAAGGGGGCCATGGACCCCTCTGGACCCACTAGATCCGCCTCTGCGTGAGCTTGATCTCTATATATACAGGCTACGTAGGCACCTTGAGAACATGTTTTACAAGCCTCGCGATACACCTACGAGATTCTTGCTAACACACGGTTACAAGCCTCGCGTTACACCTACGAGATTCTTGGGACCACACGACACAAGCCTCAAGGGAACTCACGAGATTCTTGTAAACGCTCTCGAGCTCAGTTCAACCCCCACAAAAAACCTCTATTCTCCATAAATTAGTTGTTCGTTAGCCTTTACAACTCACCATAAACCTCTCAAAAGTTGTTACAAAATCCACTCATCAACATTGGCGCTAGAAGGAGGGGAGAGTTATCATTTTAAGAGTGGAAAGATGGCAGGTAGTTCTGATAGCGAAGCAACACAATCTGTAGAGAAGGAACCCCAAGGAAAAGATCAAACCTCGAAAGCAAATAAGATTACTCCCGATGACATTATAGAGCATCTCAAGCCGATTGGAAAAAGGCTCACAACCCTCGAAAAGATGATACAGAAGAAGAAGAAGAAGAGGAAGTCGAAGTTAGCATCAGGTAAGAAGGGTAAAAAAGCCAAGATTAATCCCAAGCAATTGGACGTTGATGAAGAAGAACGTGAAGAAAAGGCTGAGGAAGAGATCGAAGACCCGAAGAAAGGTGATGAAAAAGAAGAAGATGGTGAACCACAAGATAAGCAACCTCTCGTTAAGAAGACTCGATCACTGATCTTGGCAGAGCTTAAGAATAAGAAGAAAGCCAGAGAACCTCCCTTGAGATAATTAAAGATGATACAAGTTCAGACGAGAACGCGAACGATTCGAGCCTAGTAGATTCACAGGAAGTCGATGATAAAGATAAGGTAGCAAAGGATAGTGGAGCTGTTGATTTGAATGTTGAAGACCTCAAGAAGATTCTAGTGAAACTCAAGGAAGAAAAGCAGCCAATAACAGGTGCAATAACCTCATCTCTATTCACTAAGAAGGTTAGAAAATCCTTGTTACCTATATCCTATGGTATGTCAAACGAGTTTAAATTTGATGGTACTACGGATCCCGTTGAGTATCTGGGTCGTTTCAATATCGAGATGGAAGTTTATAAAGTTAAGGAGCCAACAAGGTGTAGATTACTAGATGCAACCCTTCATGGTGGAGCTCATCAGTGGTTCAAGAGGTTACCATAAGATTCTATAAATTCCTGGGAGAATATGGGGAAGCTCTTCGTTAAGCAGTTTAGAGCTTCCGTGGCTTTTGCACCCCCAACCAATACCTTGGCCAACATCAAGCAGAGAGTAGATGAGACCTTGACAGAGTACCTCAAACGTTTCAATTCAGAGGTTCCCAGAGTTAAGAAAGCTCCTGACGAGATCATTATAAGCTTCCTGATTGCGGGAGTTAGAGCTGGTTCAGACTTTTGGAAGGAGTTACAAGTACGTGAACTTGGTACACTAGCTGAGTTCTACCAACAAGTTGAACTGTATAAATGTGTGGAGGAATCTTTGTTGAAGCTGAGAGAAATAGAAGATCTTAGAGATGAAGCTAGTCACAAAGGAAGCAAGTGAGAGAGGTCTCCAAGCCCGTAAGCATATGTTATTGGGGATCGAGCTTCCACCAAAAGAAGTAAAGCAAATTTGAAGGCAGAGTGCAACAATTATACCTCTCTGGTCGCTCCAGTGGACCACATCTTCACTGTTTATGGGAAAGAAGGAATATTTGTGAAGCCTGCACCTTTACCTGTAGAAGCAAGGAAAGATCTGAAGAAATATTGTGACTTCCATGAGGATAATTGCCATGATACTTCCGAATGTAGAGCACTAAAAGACCAAATTAAGGATTTGATTAAAGCCGGGAAGCTCGCGGAATGGATAGCTCGAGGTGACCAGTAGTTGAAAGTTTAAGAGCTTCCTTAAAATAGAGTTGAGAGACCTTTTGTTATATATGTAGTTCCTTATTAGAACAGGGGGGTAGTGCATGTATACCTCCCTAGCAAGCAAACCTATTTCTTTCGAGTAGTTTTCAATGAAATTATTAGTAGTTCATATCCTTGTATTTAGCTTGTAAGACATGGAACATACCTCATTCAATTCAGTAAGCTACTAGAAATACTTCACAAGTAATCTCTTTAAGTATCTATTGTTTCTTACAATGAGTTAGCTCGCGTAAGATTAGAGGTATTGTATTGGGATACTTGTATTAGATATAGAGGTTCATTCTCAGCGTGTTTTGTAAGAGGTTCAAGAAAAAATGAGAAGACATGTTAAAGCTACAAGCAGGAATGATGTGAAGAAGTTATAGTATCTATTCGAGCGTTAAAGAAAATTCGACGTAGTTGAGGATTTTGATGAAGAATAGCTACAAAAATATGATATGAGCATCTTGAAGAAAACACACAGTACTCAACTTCATGGATGAATATTCAACGACTTGTTAGATGTTAACGAAGAATTGTGAAGCTTCACGGAGTTAGTTCTTTATCAAAAACAAGTTTCCTTGAAGAACTGGGGGGTAGTATAATTACTATAACACATGCTTACAGAAAAATCCAGGTGATACCTCTCCTTTTATGCTTACATATTCATAGAAAACCTCCCAGGTACGCGCAACAAACTCTTACTATACGTAAAGCATGCTTAAACATCTATGCTATTGTGGTCTTATATGTGATAAAGCTATGATTTTGTCTTGATTATGTTTCTAGATGTTAGAATGCACCTGTACCTAATAGATTACAGGTTCCTTGATATTTACCTGCACCTCGCAGGTTCCTTGATATTTACCTGCAGCTTATAGGTTCCATGTATTTACCTTTAGTTAACAGGTTCCGTATTTCTCACCTAAAGCTCATAGGTAAAAGCTTCCAGGTCTAGTTGTATTTATATGTGTTTAGTAGATTACTCGTTATTTTCTTGTAACTGATATCTTGCAGGTTCATTAATATTTACCTGAAGCTTGTATGTAACAGCTTCTAGGTTCATTGACATTTGTTATAAGCCAATTGTTGATAGTTTCTGATAAGCCGCTTCCTGCTTGAAGTTCCCAGCTAGACGATACCTGAATAGAAAAAAGTGTACTTACAGCAAGAGCTCCATGCCTTTAGAGGATTAATCTAGTGCCCTTCTGGATTCTCTTTGTGCTCCATTCAAGGATTCACTTAGAGCCCAGAAGGATTCACTAGGTTCCCAAAGAATTTTCATGTATTCACCTAGTGCCCTTATGGATTCTCTATGTGCCCGTATAGGTTCACTTAAAGCCCAGAAGGATTCACTTGGTGCTTCATGCATCCACGCGTATTTATTTGGTATCTTAATGGATTCTTTTTGTACCCTTTTAGGGATTCATTCGATGCCCAATTGGTTTCGGTTTTTGCCCTTAGCAGAGGTTCACATAATGACCAGTTGGATTCACCTTATGCCCTTATAAGGATTTGCATAGAGCCCAGAAAGATTCACTTTGAAAGCCCTGTCAGCTGTAGGCACTCGATAGCCAAAAAGACTTGCAAGCACGAAAGATTCACTTCGAAAAGCCATATGAATCATAGGCACACATTCAAAAGCCCCATAAGCATGTGGGCACCTAGTTAAGGGTTTTGGGAACCTAAGCATGGGTAACCTAACCTAGAGTTTGCTTGTACTTGAAAATCCTTCAAAGGGATTCACCTTGTGCCCGTACGGATTCACTTGGTGCCCTTAGCATTTGAAGGGATTCACCTAGTGCCCGTACGGATTCACTTGGTGCCCCTAGAATTTGAAATGATTCATCATGTGCCCTATAGATTCTCTTTGTGGCATCTTCAGGATTCACTTAGAGCATATAAGGATTCACTTGATGCCACAAAGGAATTCACTTATTGCCCAACCTGATTCTCTTCGTGCTCTTGCCATGATTCACCTAGAGCCCGGATGGATTCACTTCGTGCTCCCTAAAGCCAAAAGGATTCATTTGATGCCCAGTAGAATTCTTTAAGTGCCCTTCTCAGGATTCACTTAAAGCTCAACTGGATTCGTCTTATGCCCTACCAAAGGATTCATTTGATGCCCAGTCGAATTCTTTAAGTGCCCTTCTCAGGATTCACTTAAAACTCAACTGGATTCGTCTTATGCCCTACTAAGGATTCACTTAGTGCCCAATTGAATTCTCTAAGTGCCCTTCCCAGGATTCACCTAGAGCTCAATTGAATTCGCCTTGTACCCTCATCAAAGTGATACATAGATGAATACTATCATCTTCTAAAGCTTGTATATGATTGAAACAGCTTCCAAGATCAATGATATTCAGCCGAATCAAGCAATTTTCAGACAACCACTTCAACAAGCTATAGGAGGTTCACGCATCATGACGACTCGGGGGGTAGCTCAATTCCCCTACGTAAGCTTGCACAAAGAGGAGCTTCCATCTTCCAAGATTCGGTAACAGAACCTCAATCCAAACTGGCACAATGAAGCAGATAAGTTCTACTTTCATGCCTTTATATCCTTAACTATCATGCACATTACCTGTCAATGAGATCTTTATTTTTTGTCATGCTTAGATACATATAGCTTTTACTGCGCATATTGCATGATCCTATAAATGAAATTTATGTGAACTTGTACTTAGGATGTTATCATGCCCTATAGGTTTATAGCCTATACAACATATATGCTTAGCTTATTATCTCAAACTTGTTTGTTGAAACAACTTATTAGATAATTGATATGCCACTTGAGAAGGTAGCAACATATATAATGTAGATAATCATTCATACTTGCATACATGCATAACTTATATGTGAGCTCTTCTGCTCATATTACTAATATATTTTTTCTAGTTTTCTTAGTGTTGTGCCCAAAATAACCATGGGCTAGATTTAGGTCCATTAAGTCATAGGGTCCAATGCACAAGTAGTGTATGAGCCAGGAGACAGATCCGGTACCAGATATGAAGACCAAACATGGAGAAATGATCACTAGCTGAGAAGACAGTCAACAGATTATGAGTATCAAGATGTTCATGATGAACCAGTAGCTGAGCAGATTATGAATGGACCAGGTTCCTCCCCGCAGAAGAGCTCGAGTCAGCCTAGCAACAGTAATGGAAGCAGCAAGAAGTACATGGGAACCATAGAAAGGTTCCTCAGACTAATATATTTGTTATTTGTGCAGGTACAGTTTCCTGTAGAGAAGTTCTTGAGAAATATGTTCCAAGATATAGGTTCCTGAGCACCAGGTTCCGAGACATAAGTTCCTGAGCATCAGGTTCCAAGATGTAAGTTCCTGAGCACCAGGTTCCTGAGCATAGACGGCAGAAAGATCTAGAAGCCATCCAGACAGAAGTAGGCTTATTGGAGAGTACTCCTAGGACGCAGCTGATCCTAGATTACCTCTAATAGACAGACAATGGATAGTCAAACAAACAGCAGCTTACAAGATGAAGTAACCTCTCGAACAATCAAGTTACGATTTTTAAGGTTAACCTCGTGCCCTTTTAAGGATTCATCCAGTACCCTATTGGATTCATTTTGTGCCTTCAGCGTAGGCTCACATAACGCCTAACTAGGTTCACTTGATGCCCTTATTTGGATTCACGTGGTTCCCTTGATAATCTTAAGATTCACCTTAACCCTTTTAAGGATTCATCTAGTGCCCTATTGGATTCGTTTTGTGCCCTCAACATAGGTTCACATAACGCCCAATTAGGTTCACTTTATGCCCTTATTTGGATTCATGTGGTTCCCATAATATTCTTAAGGTTCACTCAGTGCCCAATTAGATTCCCTTTGTGCCCTTGTCAAAGGATTCACTCTGTGCCTAATTGGATTCACTTTGTGCCTTTGTCACGATTCAAGCAAGAAGATAAAGACTTGCATGGTTCACTCAGCAGAGAAATGGGAGCATTGAAGGGATTGGACCATAAAATATCAGGCTATTTAGGTTCCTCTCGCATCCTATGACTTCGAGGAACCGGGTGGTAGTTGTTGTACCCAAAATCTCCATGGGCTAGATTTAGGCCCATTAGGCTTAAGGATCCAATCCGTATGATTAATATGGGTTATGATTGAGGTCCCTTAAGATAAATGGGGCTAAATAGCATGTGAAATGGATCTGGACAGGTTCAGGTTCCCGAGAGACAGCTTCTTGCAGACAGCTTCCCCGGAGACAGGTTCTTGTAGACAGATTCCTGAGAGACAGCTTCCTGTACGAGAATAGATTTATGCCAGCAGATTTGTAGTATGATTAAGCCTCCTATTCTTTAGGAGCAAGTTATGAACGTCAACTCCTTGTTGGAATGTATTCACTGGGCGCAGATGATCCTTGAATACTTCTAATAGAACTAGAATTAGTAAAGATACTCCTAGACGAACTAGAACTTGAGTTCTACTCGAATTAGGTCGCCTATTCGTGGTTGAATCTGGAGAAAAGGAGTTCCCCACGAATTAGGAACCTAGAATATTGCTGCCTAACAAGACTTCTAGTCTAAAAAGAACTACGTGAACTTGATCCCTATATAAACAGGGTACGTAGGCACCTGATAACGTGTATTTTATACACGTTTTATCTTTCATTCTCTTGCATTTTTGTTAGTTCTAAATGTTGTTTTATCGATATTAATTATGTTTTTCATCTTTCAGTGCCTCATGCTTAATTGTTGAAAAGATGACTTATTTTGGGCTTGAAAACAAAGATTATTCAAGAGGGAAGTTAGAAGATGCAAGCTCGCGATGCTGAGATGTTTTTAATGTATTATCTTGAATATTTATCTCACACGGGCTGCTGTACGGCCGTTCACTAGGCCGTTCGAGGAGTTTTAAAGGAGGAGTCCCTTGTACGGGCTGCTGTACGGCCGTTCAACAGGTCGTTCAGCTCTTGTTGGAATTTTTTGGAGCAAATTTACTCTCTTATCCTCTTGTCTAGTTGATGTATTAATAGAAGAGAAGTGAAGAAAAACATGATATCTTATCTTAATATCATCTTTATCATATCTACAACAACTTTCAATTAGGGTTAGTGGAGTAGAGAGAAGTATTAATTACTCATAATCTAGCATTGATTATGAGTAACTAACTTCATATATTTGGCTCAAGGAAGCATTTCTTGTAATAAATCCACTTCATTTTAAGTAAGATCTATTTCACTCTATCTTGAATGCTTGAGTTGTATTGTTTATGATGTTTCTTGGAGAATTGTAAGTTGCTTCAATTTGCTCTTCTTGTAAATTCAATTGCTAATTGTTTGTGCTAATCCGTAATTGTTAGTGCATTCATTATTGTAGCACAAGGTTTAGTTTACCTAAATCCTCAAGCTTTAAGTGCAAATACCTAGGTTGAGCTTCTCATCCTTGAGTTTGTCCTAACCTCTCTTTGTTTAATTCCTTGACTTGGTTAAATTGATAGTGCTTCATTATTGGTTGCTAGTGTCAAGAGAGCTAATTTATGTGCTTCACTAAATTAGTATTTTTAGAAGAGAAATAAGTAATTGTGTGCTTCATCAATTATCTTGGTTAGGTAGAGTTGGATATATTTTGCTTGTTTGTTGGGTTGAAGTGCTTGATTTGCCATATCCTTGGGTCAAATATATCTTTATCTTGCTAATTTACTCATTGTGCCTTGTTGTGTTGGTAAAATTGGATGATTGCCATTAACTTAGTTGTATTTATATAACAATTTATTTATCGTATGCAAGGTGTTTGATAAAATACCTCAACCAACTCAAAACCCGCCATTTTCCACACTTCTAGATTGTAAGAGATAATCTACTTGAAATTAATAATGATAGCAGTCCTTCCCTGTGAACCAGCTTACGAAGAAAATACTACCTTCAGCACCTTGAGAAGATGTTTTACAAGCCTTGCGATACACCTACGAGATTCTTGCTAACACATGGTTACAAGCCTCGCGTTACACCTACGAGATTCTTGAGAACACACGACATAAGCCTCAAGGGAACTCGCGAGATTCTTATAAACGCTCGCAAGCTCAGTTCAACCCCCACAAAAAACCTCAATTCTCCATAGATTAGTTGATCGTTAGCCTTTACAACTCATCATAAACCTTTCAAAATTTGTTACGAAATCCACTCATCAATAGTAGTGAAACAAGAAAAGCGATGTCTAATTTTCTCTTCCACAACGGTTATCACAAAGAAAATCGATGTCTAAGGTTATATTTAACATCGCCCAAAATCGATGTCTAATAGGACTTGGTACATCGATTTCGTTAGAAGAAACCGATGTCCAATATGGTCTTAGACATCATTTTACTTCCAAATAATGATGTATATGTCGAATTGTGAGTTGTGTGCAACATGATTAATTGCATCTAGCACTTGTAATAGTACGGTAGAAAAGTCAGGCTCACGCAATTTAAGCAAAACAATTATATATAAACATCATTTTTTGGGTGTATAATCGATGTGTAAAAGTTTCTGGACATCGGTTAAAAACCCGATGTCTATGACATGGTACTTTTTACATCACCGACAAAGACATCGGTATGATTTTTTAATAGACATCGGCCAGAAACCGATGTCTATGAGCTTTTTTCTAGTAGTGAATATTTTCTAAATTCTCGAAAAATATATAAACAATTTTATAATTTAAAGTGATTTTAAGCAATAAATAATTAAAATACAATATGTTAGCCCCAATGGAGTATTGCAGAAGTGGGGATTCAATGCAATACTGATACTTTAATATCTTTTTTTAACAACTCAAATAAATATTCTAGCATATCAGTGAAGAACTACAAATACAACTAAAAGGCAAGACGGTATTATTAGATTATTTTTATAATCTAATAATAATTTATGGGCTTACAAACTAAATACAATTATTGTAACAACCCAAATTTTTAGGAATTATTTTCCTATTTATCTTAAATATTTTATTGTCTTTTTCAATGAGGAGGAATAAATTTTTATACTTTATTCCAGTGGATGCATTTTTGAAATATTTTATCTTTTTAAGTTATGAAATTATTCAGTAAAAATGTTTGTTTTTAAAGTACTGAATAATTTTGAGGTTTTAAGATTCTTGAAAATATTTAGTTGTTTATTCAAGAATTTACAAAATTGGGGGAGATTGAGATTTTTATAATTTTGAAAATTATTTATTTAAGTGTGGAGGTTTTTGTAATTTTCTGAAGAGAGTTATTTATTTATTTTAAATGGATTTTATCTACAAATCATTAAAAGATTTAATGATTTGTAAAATGCATATTAATTTGGAAAAATTATATTTAATTCTAATTCTTTCTCCACAAATCTTTAAAAATATTCTAGTATTTAATTATGCTGAGTTTTAAAATTTTACTAATCAAAATTCTGTTAGTTCAAATATTATTATTTTAAGGATGTATCAGTTTTTATACGAAAGAGTAGTGTTTTAATTGGGCCCGGATGGAATGGTTTAGTTATATAATAAGAATTGGGCCAAGCCCAATTGGACAAAAACAAACACAGCCGAAAAGAAAAGAGACGGGGAGAGAGAAAGAATTTGGGGAAGAAAGAAAATTAGGGTTTATGGGAATGGAATTAGGGGTTTTGGATTGTTGAATAAATTGGGTTATATATATATATATATATATATATACGCGTGTATGTGTTGTGTATGTGCGGGAGTGTGTGCGTGGGTGTGTGTAGCGCGAAGGTGTGGTGGGAGGACCATCGCGGAGGCGGTGGTGGTGTTGTGCCGAGGAAGGCAGGTGGGACTACGGTGGTGGTGGTGTCCGGTGGTCGTAGAGAAGAAGGGGAGAGGCTGCTCGCAGAGAAGAAGGGGAGAGGCTGCTGTTGTGTGGTTGTGGTGGACTGGTGGTGGGTACAAAGAGAGAGAGAGAGAGAGAGAGAGAGAGGCAGCAGTGGTGGTGTACTGCGGTGGTGCTGGCGGCAATTGGATTTCAGTCGCGATGGTGGCTTCCGGTAGCGGTGGTGTTGGTATGTATACACCCTGTGGGTATGTGTCGTATTTTAGTTTAATTATTTAATTTTCGTAATTAGATTAGATTTGAATTGCGAAAGTATTGTTTTAATTTCCTTAAGTTAATTTGGAGAGTCTTTAGTTAATTATAATTATTGGAATTAGTTCTTGAGTTCGATAATGTTTGGGTTAGTGATTGTTGGTTGCTTATTATTTGTCGGATAATACGTGGAGTTTATATGACTTTACTATTTGTAAATGGTTACCGGTAATGTATATGGATTAAATGTCGTAAGTCGAGTATTATTAATTATCCGGTTTAATTGATGGTTGTAATTTTGATAAGGTCTTGGACGTGTAGATTATAATTGGAATTTAATGACTTTAAAGTTGTCTATTATTAGTAACTAGTAATTGGGATTAAAATGGTAAAGTCGGGAGGAGTTTAAGTGATTATTCGAGTCTATTTCATAAAGTCAAATTATAGATATTGGTGGATGTTGAAGTTGTCAGAGTTAATTGGTTGTTTAAACTTAATATTTTTGTATAAATGTTGAGTGGTGGTTATTGAACCTTACCACTGGCCCTAGAGGCCTTGACAGAGTTAAATGATGTTGATGATGTATGAGTGATTTACAAAAAGGTTATTTCGAAAAATTTTCTTGTGATATGAATTTATTTCCTGGTTGTATAGTTTTCAAATGCTACATATCAGGACAAACTGTTAGTTTATTTTCTTAATTGTTTAGGTGCTGCAAGTCTGGGCAGATCATTTCCTTAATTGTTTAGGTGCTGCAAGTCTGGGCAGATCATTTCCTTAATTGTTTAGGTGCTGCAAGTCTGGGCATATCATTTCCTTAATTGTTTATTTTCTTAATTGTTTGCTGCAAGTTGAGGCATCTTTATTTTCGTAGTGTATATATAGTTGAATTGTGAAATTGAAAAACAGGTGGATAGTCCTATTTACGAATACTTCATGCCGAAATTTTCTAAAAATCCCTTGTACCTGAATTTAGTTGACTTATTTAATTTCAATGATATGCAAGCATGCTATTATTATTAATAGTTTATGTGTACATGTGACTAAGTTAGTGTTAAACTGTTAAGTGTTATCCGTGCTGCTATGTGTTGATTTGCTATGTGCCAAGTATATATGTATTAATTGGTGTGTATATTTGAATAGTTAATTAATCATTTCGACTAACTAATTATTTATTTGATTATTTATTTTATGTAATTAATTACTTATTTAAATTGTGGATTAATTATTGATTTAAGAACTAATTGTTGTCTCGAGGATTAATTGGTTATTTATGTTTCTTTATCGGGGAATAAGATAACTGTTTTGAGGATTATCTATTAATCGAGTCTTGACCGATTATATATATTTAATGCGTGCGTAGTGGTTTATATGGTTTATAATATAAGATGTCGTTAGGGGTAGACGTCGTTTTATTTGAATTACTGACTAGAATTGGCAGATTACTTTTATTTTTATGGGGATTGAGAGGTGGATATTGACTTAGGTTTGTCGATGGAGAAAAGTGGATGTTAAATGAAGAGGATGAAGATGGATGGAGTATTGGTTGTGGTTATTGGGTTCACTGTGAGGCGTTTTAACACCGGGAAAACGTCTATGTTCAAAGGGGATATTCCCGATTATTTTCTTCCGACAAAGATATTGTAGACGCGCGGGCTCGATGTCGACAGATCAGACTCATGGCAACCGCTAAAGCGTAAACCAAAGCATGATTAAAACAGAAGATATGATGATGTGAGATAGAAGAAAAAGATAGTTGTATTACTTCGGCGTTACGTAATTGCTAAGGACCAGAGGCAAGTATTTTCCCCTTGATCATCCTAAACACTTTTTATTTTATGTTTCATTGATTCATATCATGATGAATAGCTATTGTTCAGAGCTATTTATGATTCTTAAATATTTTTGTGCGAACACAGTTACTTGATATTGGTACCCTTGATGTGGGGAATTGTTTAAGATAAACTCTACATATCCTTATTATCGTAGTAAATAATAGGGATATGACCTGTATTTAAAACTTAGCAGTTCTTTTTGAGTTCGGAAATTGCTCTATTGGATTGGAAATTAGTAAAGCGTAGGAGGCCACGCCGAGTAGGTTGTCCAGCTATATTTACGGAGGATATTGTAACCATACCATCTTCTTATAGGCTAACATTACTTGCCTATTTTGGGTACCCCAGAAATCCGGATTATACCCACGGGTATAGAAATGTACCGATGGTTATAAAGGGTCCCATTGCCTTAGAACATGATCAGGGGGAAATGGTGTTTCAGTTTTATATCCAATCCATATCGCCATAATGGCTATTATATATTGTGAGTTGGCAGATGATTCATTTTTATGACATGCCAAATGATTTCAGTTATGGTTTGAATTATATCACAGTTGTTGATTCAGTTTTCTCTATATACTGTTTTACATTTCAGTTGATTTTATGCCCCACTTATCCTGGTTTTATAACAAAAAAATTTATACGCTTGCTGAGCATTTCTTTCGCTCATACTTGCTGTTTTAAATTCTAACATTTCAATAAGGTAGTTTGGCGAGACTAATCCGCACAGTTCAGAAAGAGAAGAAGCGTGATGCTATTTCGAAGATGACTTGGCTCAGGATGTCTGGATTTAGTGTAAGATATATTTTATATAATTGAGTTCTAATATTTGTTATTATTATGTAATAGTCTAGTTGGCCTGGTGTACTTCTGTTTGCACTAAAACACGCAAGCGTACGAGGTCACAAGTAATATATGAATAAGTCGAGTTCGTTCCCACAGAGATCTGGTTTTGGTTTTAATTCAGTTATTGTACCTATGCAACAATGTATGGTTATCCTTCACTGCTAAGACAAATAACAAATATGGGTTTTGATTAACTAAACTAACTAAGAAACAAATTAACAACTAATAATTAACTAACTAACGATAATTAAAATCAAATTACTTACGCAATATGAACCATGGAATCCTAACTTCATTAAATACTTCGCTTAGATCTGACGCCTTTAATCACTATATGCAATGGTTATGATATCTGATCGGACAGCACGAAACAAGTATACGCTACTTCTCAGTATACGAATACCAAACTAAACATACGTCCACAAAAGAGATAGAAGATGAATAGACACCAATTATGCTTAGACCCTATATGTCTATAGAATTTGAAAACATAATGGTTGAAGAACAAGTTATCCATTAAGATCACACAGGGCAATATAAGTATTTTCATCTCATACTACGAATCATATTGATAAACAATTATGAACCTATGCTAGCATGGCAAGTTCTAAATCTCAAGATCCACTTTCACTTCACAAGAGATTAACAAATTAGATGTTAGCTACGCATCTAACAATTAAGCATAACCATACAAGCATATCAAATATACATCACACACAAGATCTTTAAAGCATCAAGATACTAAAGCTCCATAAATAAATTAGTTAGAATCCCATGACAACGATTAGTTCATAATCAAACCTCTCGTCATCATGGGATCTGATGAAACCATGATAAAAACAAAGTATGAAAAGATACAAATAAAACTAAGTAATTGATATGTAATGGTGTGTCTTTTTTTTCTGTCCCCCAAGATGTGTATTTATAGCCTCAATTTGCCTCTCCATCAAGCAATTGCCGTTTTAGAGTTGGAATAGGAGTATGGCAATTTCCGTTCTTGAATGAAAATAGAATTGCAAATTCCATGTGTAGACCTGATTCTGGAATGTTCTAGCCGCCCAGGGCAATTACCATACTTATTAGTAGGAATTATAGCAATTTCCTTGTCAAAGTTGAATTTCTGCAGTTCGGCACATAATACGTTTCCTAAACTGATTCAGTTTTGAAGTAAAATTCGTAACTGACTTTTCTTCAGTATTTCTGGGCCGTTCCAGTTGTATTTGGACATCTGAACCACTTTAGAATGAAAGAGAATTCCGTTATCTTCGCGTGGACTGTAAAATCGTCCAAAATGGACTTGTAGAACTCAAGATATGGCCAAAACAGTAATTTTCAGGATTTTCCGCGCGCAACCTGCGCCCAACAGTCTGTTTGTTGCGCTGCCTGCGCCCACCACGCGCAGACTGCGCGTGGACGACCTGTCCAAAGTTGTAGAAAATCTCTCAGGCTTCGTGTGAGCTGTAAGATCGCTGAAAACGGAATTCTAGAACTCCAGATATGGCCAAAATAGTGTAGACTGCGCAACCTTCCCGGAAAATCCGAATTTTAATCAATTAATCCTCCAAACACGATAGAAGCATCACCCATAATCGACATTCTTGTAAATCTGCACAACTAAGCAAAACACATCAAAACTACAATAAACTTTAGTCCAAGTCAATCAATTTAAGCCGATATGGAACGCTCCAAGTGGATATAAAATCCACTTATCACACCCCCAAACTTAAACCGATGCTTGTCCTCAAGCATAAACAATTACAACTAACTAACTAATTAGTACCACCTCCGTAGGTGATCACGGTTGCATTTGGCATATGCAACAAGCCCTTTAAACCCCTAGGCAGCCCTAGTGGACGAGTAAGGTCTCGTGAGGGCCCATAGCGAATGTACCCACAAAATCCAATGCAATGCATGAATGCAACTAATATGAAAATGCAATTAATCTAATACTACCATACCTTCAAATCCTCTCATGCCATATCAACTTAAGAATCAAAGTAAATACGCAATGTCTTGGTGTCGAAAGTGCAAGTATTCACATAGTCTACTCAATGAACATGCATAAGTTCTCACAAGTCCATGTCAAGTGTAAGAATAAGTTAGTAAACATGCTAAGCCTACAAGAGTACATCCTTGAGACAAAACTCGGGATCTCATACGCCAAAACAAGCAAACACTCACAATCCACTCACAAAAGAATATTCACTCAAGAACAAGGGTAAGTGTATCACTCAATTCCAACAAAATCATAAGCATGCTTGACATTTGGTATCAATCTAACTCTTAACACAACATACATCAATGACGATAATCAAAAGGTCTTTATTTGGGTTGTAACGGGGCTAGGGACAAGGTAAGTCAAATAAGCCAAAACAGGTGAAGTGCCAAAAGCTAGTAAGTACCATGATGAATCGTACACAACACCCTATTTTTCCCCCCATATAATTTATTATTTTTCTTCCAACAAAAACGTTCGACTAGTCGACTAAAGTAGGATCACTACAAACACAAACATGCTCTCATAATTTATTTATTTTTTTATTTTTTTTTCTTTTTTTTTTTCTTTTTTTTTTCTTTTCATTCATTTTTTTCCCCGAGAGCTAGATAAAATAATAATATAAACAATAACAATGATCCCATGAATTTATTACATATGCCGATTATCAAGTAAACAACCAAACCCAATTTCAATATTTCCCCCAAAAGTATGACCAACAATAAACCCCTCCTTGAACACCTTATTATTCCCTTAAGCACTCTACTAGCCTTTGACAATGTAGGTTCAAATTAATATAAGGCCAATACAAGAAAAGGTCTAGGCAAGTAATGTGGTATGTCACCGAAAAAATAGGATTAAGCTCAACGGGTTAACTAATTGATCATGTAAACATGGTGTGGTAATATGGGAAAATATGTGGTTATTCCTAAATGCCTTTATCATTTTAATCGTCAAATAATGTCATGCGTTTCAAGAAAGACCTCAAACAACTGCTAGCAATGCAAACAATCCGTGGACACTCAAGCAAACGAATAAATTGCAACAAATATGCAATAAGGCTCAAAAGCTCACTTGGTAGGAAAACATACTCAATCCCAAGCAAAAACCTCTCTAATGCCCCGACTTGTATTCAAAGCATGCAAACTAAATCAACTTGCACATATTCATGTCCTTCTAATTACTTACAACATTCAATAAGTCTACTAGCTTCAACTTACTAGTGTATGTGTGTGTACAAGAACAAAGCATATCACTTCTCAATCAAAAGCGTCAACAACACAAAATTCCTATCAAGCATGGGTGCAAATGCAAACTATTATGAACTCACATGATATATAAAAACAGAATGTCCTATATGAAACAAACGTAGATATCACGAACATAAATGCATAATTTACTAATACTAATATGCAAAGCATGAAATACTACATGAACACAATGACTAACAATCACAACTACATACACTACTTATCCCTCAAACCACCCCCAAACTTAAAATCTTCAATGCCCTCATTGAACGGAAGTAAATACGAGGGAAAGTAGAAATCATACCAGTATACAACAATGCTTGGGTTGCCTCCCAAGAAGCGCTTCTTTAACGTCAATAGCTTGACGTTACTTCCAAACCTCCATTAAGGATGATAATAGTTTGCTTGGTCCTCTCTTCGCGAGACTTCATCGTCATCACGGCGGCACACTTTCTGCCCCTTCTCCTTGCTTGGCCTATTCGTATAACAACTATGTCCTATTCCAATGCCTTCATCTATTGACCCAAAATCTGTCAATTTGTAGAACAACACACATTCGCGAGCTTCGCTTGAATATAATGGAGGAGGGTAAATGTAAGTTGCTGAAGCCTTTGGTTCCTCAACGAGAACTTCCTCCATTGGCTCTAATGCGCTACCTCCATCTTTATAATCTGAGACAAGTAGAAGACCTGAATCTTTCCCATAGTCATCAGCCTCTTGGTACTCACATACCAATTCTCGAAATTTGTGTAGCTCACCAGTGTCTGTCCCAAATAGTGCCCTTTCCAAAGCATCCACCTCACCAGCATGATCAAATTCCTCACATGGCTTGCGAATGCTCACCTCACCTTGGAATTTGTCTTCCTCACTTAAGCATGCAGTACCTTGCTCCAAGTCACCGTTATTTTCTGGAATTGCTTCTAATATGCATTGTTGTTTCTCTTGTTCCAAGGTACTCAAAATTTGAGCAATTAGTGTCCCCATAGATTTGGTAGACTCCTCATAACTCTTTGCAAGCATCCTAATCTCCTCCATAACATCAACCTCATCTGACTGAAAAGTAGGAGTAGGTTGCTGATGTTGAAACTCTTCACTTCCAAAGAAATATGACCTATCTGCAACATCTTGCTGGTACTGTTGAGGATGGTATGAAAAATATGGTTGTTCCTCATAAGTGACATATGGATCAACTCCTTCGTAGTAACAATATTGTGAGGGATCATGAACGCCCAAACACTGCTCACATTGCTGAGGCATGGATGTCCTCGAATATGCCCACCATGGCAACTCCTCGCATGCCATCTTCAAACACTCAAGTACCTGAAACACACCGAACTAAACAAGATAGATAAGAAATCCGAGTCAGTGAACGCTAACGACCAATATTGACAAGCACATAAACCAAAAATAAAACACCGATGATCCCCGGTAACGGCGCCAAAAACTTGTTTGCACTAAAACACGCAAGCGTACGTGGTCACAAGTAATATATGAATAAGTCGAGTGCGTTCCCACAGAGATCTGGTTTTGGTTTTAATTCAGTTATTGTACCTATGCAACAATGTATGGTTATCCTTCACTGCTAAGACAAATAACAAATATAGGTTTTGATTAACTAAACTAACTAAGAAACAAATTAACAACTAATAATTAACTAACTAACGATAATTAAAATCAAATTACTTACGCAATATGAACCATGGAATCCTAACTTCATTAAATACTTCGCTTAGATCTGACGCCTTTAATCACTATATGCAATGGTTATGATATCTGATCGGACAACACGAAACAAGTATACGCTACTTCTCAGTATACAAATACCAAACTAAACATACATCCACAAAAGAGATAGAAGATGAATAGATACCAATTATGCTTAGACCCTATATGTCAATAGAATTTGAAAACATAACGGTTGAAGAACAAGTTATCCATTAAGATCACACAGGGCAATATAAGTATTTTCATCTCATACTACGAATCATATTGATAAACAATTATGAACCTATGCTAGCATGGCAAGTTCTAAATCTCAATATCCACTTTCACTTCACAAGAGATTAACAAATTAGATGTTAGCTACGCATCTAACAATTAAGCATAACCATACAAGGATATCAAATATACATCACACACAGATCTTTAAAGCATCAAGATACTAAAGCTCCATAAATAAATTAGTTAGAATCCCATGACAACGATTAGTTCATAATCAAACCTCTCGTCATCATGGGATCTGATGAAACCATGATAAAAACAAAGTATGAAAAGATACAAATAAAAGTAAATAATTGATATGTAATGGTGTGTCTTTTTTTCTGTCCCCCAAGATGTGTATTTATAGCCTCAATTTGCCTCTCCATCAAGCAATTGCCGTTTTAGAGTTGGAATAGGAGTATGGCAATTTCCGTTCTTGAATGAAAATAGAATTGCAAATTCCATGTGTAGACCTGATTCTGGAATGTTCTAGCCGCCCAGGGCAATTACCATACTTATTAGTAGGAATTATAGCAATTTCCTTGTCAAAGTTGAATTTCTGCACTTCGGCACATAATATGTTTCCTAAACTGATTCGGTTTTGAAGTAAAATTCGTAACTGACTTTTCTTCAGTATTTCTGGGCCGTTCCAGTTGTATTTGGACATCTGAACCACTTTAGAATGAAAGAGAATTCCGTTATCTTCGCGTGAACTGTAAAATCGTCCAAAACGGACTTGTAGAACTCAAGATATGGCCAAAACAGTAATTTTCAGGATTTTCCGCGCGCAACCTGCGCCCAGCAGTCTGTTTGTCGCGCTGCCTGCGCCCACCACGCGCAGCCTGCACGTGGACGACCTGTCCAAAGTTGTAGAAAATCTCCCAGGCTTCGTGTGAGCTGTAAGATCGCTGAAAACGGACTTCTAGAACTCCAGATATGGCCAAAATAGTGTAGACTGCGCAACCTTCCCGGAAAATCCGAATTTTAATCAATTAATCCTCCAAACACGATAGAAGCATCACCCATAATTGACATTCTTGTAAATCTGCACAACTAAGCAAATAATACACCAGTGTTGTACGGTTTAATACACTGGTGTTGTAACCTAAGATCTCTGTGAATTGAACTTGATCTTGAGTGATTTGCGCCTGCGTTTCTGATTGTCGCGCGGCCTGCGCCCCTGTAACGCAGGCTGCGCCTGCGTTACCAGCAATATCACTCCTAACACGCATGAACAAAATGCGTGACTGCCCTGTTCCGCCCCAGGAGACCCTGAAACGCAGCCACAGGTTGCGTTATACCTCTTTCTGCCCATAATTTTTCCGAAACTTGTTCTTTTCATCACCAAATCAACCCCAAAACCTATCCTAACCCAAATTTCTTCAATTTTTAATTCCTATATCTATCCTACATCAAATCCTAACCTCTCCAAATCTCTCCTACACACTTAAATTCTTATCCATCATTTTATATATATACCCACCTCTAAATACAAATCCAATTCCTTTTCTACTTCTTTAAATCTCTAAAAATTCAATTCTAAAATGGAATTAATTGCAAGTTCACCTCTTTGATTCGTAATTGGTTTATCTTTTCTCTAATCTTATTTTTATTACGAATTTGTGATCTTGTAAATTTGGGATTTTGTATTATTCTAGGAAATTGGGCTATTTTTGGTGTGTTATTGCTTGGAGATTATTAGTGGAGCTTCTTGTGAGTTGGATATTGCTACAGAAAGGGGATTTTTTCCGAACAAGTATGTTGAGTTGCGATGGGGGAGGATATGTGAAGCGCTTGGTAGGTATGTTTTCTGCTATTCCTCGTATTTACTTCCATTCAATGCGGACATTGAATATTTTAAGTTTGGGGGTGGTTTGAGGGATTAGTAGTTGTTGTTGTATTATGTGTTCATATATGATTTCATGTTTTGCATATTAGTAGTAGTAATTCATGCATGTATGTTTGTAATATTTATGTTTGTTTCATATAGGACATTCTGTTTTTATTTTTCGTATACCATGTGATTTCATATTAGTTGCATTTGCATGGCATGCATATTTCACGATCCCTTAGAACGAGCTAATTCTGATTGGTAGGTCGATGTCTAATTGAGTGTAGTAATGATGAATAGAGGGTTGATGTATAGTTCTTATGAAATTGACTTGCATGCTTCGGAAACAAAATCTTTTCACAGTCTCATTGGGTGCTTTTGGGCTAGGTTGAGGTCATGCTTGTTTGGATGTTTTGAGATTTAATCACTTGATTATAGTTAGAATTTTCGTTATTCCCTTGATGGCCTAGAACACTTAAGTCTAAGTTTGGGGGAAAACAGGGATTTCATGCTTAGTTGTAAATAATTGTCAATAATGGCTAGGCGTCAAATGGCTAGTAGCCGGCTCATATTTATATGAGTAGTCTAGGGTTGGAATTGAGAATTCTCATTCCAGATTGCATAGAAAAAAAACAGAAAAAAAAAAGAAAAAAAAAAGTCAAAAGTAGTCAATTGTTTATATGCAACATTAACTAGGGTGAGCTCTTTAATACTCGAGCAATTAAGTTCGCGGGGACTTTGTGCCTAGTGACCTAAGGCTTTTATAGTCTGGGATCCACTAACCTAACGCTCGCTACATGGGTATTATTGTATAAGCCTTTCGGGGTCTCATCCATTGCACGGTTAAAGAAGCATGCTTGTATATATGTGTCGTAGTAGTTAGTAATAAAGCATGAATTTCTGTCTACCTTGGATAAGGATGGAGGTGTTCTTAGGGTATGAAGTGCCTACAGTCTATTCTATTTATAAACCTGTGATTGTCTTGACGAAGAGCATGTATGATCTTTGATCTAGTTTTGGGAGTATTTCTGATGAGCATTGCACACACGCACGTTTCTGTTCATGTATTGTTAGTATACGGGAACTTGGTCGAGCTCTATTTGGATTTAGTTGCATTCTTTGAGATATTTGTTTGTTAGTTGGTTTTGGTTAGTTTGAAGGGGATCGTTGCATTTTCATTCTAGTTGCATTCATGCATTGCATTACATTAGGTTAAATGGATTTTGTGGGTACATTCGCTATAGGCCCTCACGAGACCTTACTCGTCCACTGGGGCTGCCTAGGGGTTTAAAGGGCTTGTTGCATATGCCAAATGCAACCGTGATCACCTACGAAAGTGGTACTAGTTAGTTAGTTGGTTGTAATTGTTTATGCTTGAGGACAAGCATCGGTTTAAGTTTGGGGGTGTGATAAGTGGATTTTATGTCCACTTGGATCGCTTAATTTCGGCTTAAATTGATTGTCTTGGCCTCAAGTTTATTGTAGTTTTGATGTGTTTTTCTTAGTTGTGCAGACTTACTAGAATGTCGATTATGGGTGATGCTTCTATCGTGTTTGGAGGATTAATTGATTAAAATTCAGATTTTCCGGGAAGGTTGCGCAGTCTACACTGTTTTGGCCATATCTGGATTTCTAGAAGTCCGTTTTCAGCGATCTTACAGCTCACGCGAAGCTTGAGAGATTTTCTACAACTTGGGATAGATAGCAGGTGCAGGGGACTTGCTGAATAAAATCGCGCACGTATTCTATGATAAGCCATGCAGAAAAATTCCTGTTTTGCCCTTTTCAAGTTCTAATTATATTTTGGGCAGTTTTTGGTACCTAAATCGAATTCTAATTGTAATAGAAGGCAATTTCTTGCTGGGCAAGACTTGGAGTGCCTATATAAACACATCCAACCCCTTGTAAATTAGAGAATTAGACAATTAGACAATTAGATATCTTGTACATAATATAGCTTAGATCTGCAAGGGAGAAAAGGAGAGAAGGATTCAACGCTCGTGACAAGCAACGAATCTAGATCTACTTCATCTTTTGTATCATAGATTTGTTTTCTCAACTCTTGTTTTATTAATATTATTACTTTCTTGCATATCTTGTCTTCTATCATGGTTTCATCAGATCCCATGATGACGAGCGGTTCGATTGTATTAAACACCAGTGGTTTAAGATTTGATCAAAGAGAATGTTGTAAAGAAGGAATATTTTTTTTATTTAATGGAATTTGGATTCTTGTTTCTAGCCCTATAACTTTAAAGATCTTCGCATGTTTGGGGTCACAGATGTTATATTTCCAGTGTTGGACAATCACAAGTGAATGATTATTATTAAACTGATGTTTTATTTTTAGGATTTTCGTATGACGACCAAATCTCCTGACCCCGGATTTAGAGGCGTTACAATTATATTTGATGTTTATTCTATATTTGGACTAATTAAGTGGTCTAAAATAAAGTGTCCAATAACATCTTAGTCAGTATGGGTTTTGTTACGTGTAATACCCAGATTACTATTAGGGTTAATGAGGCTAATTAGACTACTATATAAAGAACATAATAGGGTCTTGGTCCCAAGGCTATTCACAACCTTTACTCCTCTATTCCCATCAGTCATAGCGAGATACGACTAGAGGCGAATCAAGTATGTGGAAGATCAAGTCCCATAATCCGTATTCACATCTACTATCATGGAATCATGTACGCTTTCGTACTACATTTTTTATCATGCAACCTTAATAATATCGCATAAGATGATCCGTGGTTATTTATACAGATCTAACAAGTATTTCCATAAAATAAATATTTTATTTATTTTGCGAAGGATGCTACAACAACCTGGAAAATGATTTCCAGCTACAATGCTCTCGAGAGAGTTTTTTTACAAGTGTCTTGTGTTGATGTTAGTGTCTCTCTTTCAACTAAGGCGTGAAGCTGTTGATATATTCAAGTGACAGCTCCTCACATTTTTCTTCGCATGTGACATTTTATAAAATGTTAACTAGTCAGACTTTACATAAAATGAAAAGTAATCTAGTGTAACACCCCCTTCCTAAAATGGAAAGAGATATTATTTATAATCCATAAACCTGCAAACAGAACACTAAAACAATCTTTAAATAATGATTAAATAATCTAATAACCTCCAAATAATATTAAAGGTCCAAATTACAGTTTAAACTAATAAATATGAAAAACTAAAATCTCTAAATAAGTCTTCAAGTATAAATAATGCTAGAAGTCCATAAGTCCTAATCAATGGAATAAGGGTAGCTCTCCATCACACAATCCTAGATCCCCCTAAGCACCTGCCAGAAAAAGAATACGACATGAGTCAATCGCCCAGTACGGATTTGGAGTACATTTTATAAAACAGAAAAAACAGTTATGTATATTTGACAGTTTATAATAAAACATTTATTTCAAAAATAAGCATGGCTGAAGCAACATGGAGTTAGGATATTTCATACCGAGATCAGAACAGAACAAACACAAATACACACATCATATGATACTTAATGTGTGCAACAAATCGGATAACTTGTACGACATATACAACGTCACCGTCAAATCACATCACAAATCAAATCAAACTCTGGGTGCACCCACATATCCTGAAACAAATATAAAAATGCACAAAAGCTCGCCACCTGAGCTATCAGAAGGATAGCCGTGACCAATCACACTGCCACGGAAGTGTCATGTCACTGGTGTCGCAATGACATGGCTGTAGTACCCCTACAGCTGGTTAACTCGGTATACCCTATATCACTAAGGGTCCAACTAAAATATTTTCGCAAAATTTTGTAAATCGCATAAAACAAATATTCCAAATATTTCAGCAGATATTTAATTCACAATTTTAGAAAACATATAAACATGTATAATTTTTTTGGAAACCGCAAAATAGATATTTGAATATTTCGTAAAAGGTTTAAATAAACCTTTAGAAGTTCAAAACATTCAAATCAGGATAAAACAAAACAAAGATATTTGAGAGTAAAACGAATCAACTATAAATATTTCTAGTTAAGAGTGGCACTGAATAAAAGGAGACGAAATCCGTACCGCGAAAAATAACGATCAAGAACACTAACAATATTCACAAGCAAATAACTAAACTTTCAGCTCCCGATCAAATTACAAAATAATAATTATTAGTTCTCAAATTCTAGATCTCGATACAACATATTTCTCATTGCGCGAAATAATTTAAATTACTAATGTTGATCAGTTATATAATTTAATATTTTGACCCTCTAGATAATATTTTCTGGAAAAATCCAAAACATAAAAGTTGTAGAGGACGAAAAACCCGTTCTAGAGAAGTAAAATTCATCAAAAATGGATTTATAACAAATTGGGAATTAAATAAAACGTACACTGATTCAGATTTCAATTCTGAAAACGAGATCTGATTATGTTTTAGACTTTTGATAATAGTTCGAGACATAATCTCAGAAAACACAAAAGATAAAAGTTTTAGACAATTGAAAGATCTTTTTGGATCATTAAAGATCATCCAAAGCGGACATAAATCGAATTTTATAGAAATTTTTGAAGTTGCTGTTTTTAAATCCCGTTATTGCAAAAACTGCTTATAGAAAACTCAATTTTCAACATAGTTTGACTCTGAATTTGATAAAAGTATGTGAAATACAAGTTGTATAAAATGAAAAGATCTTTCTAGAATGTCCAAAATCATTAAATTCCGACTCATAATGAATTAAATACGGATTTTAGAAGATGGCAGAATTATGTAACACAAATATTACGAATTTGAATGATAAATATTAGGAATAAGATGAAAAGAGGTCCATACCTTGGTAAGATTTATCGAATGAACTTGAATTTGATGGTTCTAAAACATTTGTGAATAAATATCTAATCATAACCCCAAGAAAGTTCTTTATTTAAGTCCAACTTCTATTATTATTATTATTATTCTAATCTAGCCCATATTCTACTCCTCATCAAATTTAATTTATTTTATTATTATTAAATATCTAAATTTCCTATATATTACATCTAGATACGTTCTATTTGTAGTTTACACAATCTCAATTGATGTTGATTTTGTATACTCTTGAATTGGTAAACTTTGTCTTGTTCTCTCTGCCCTGTCGTAGCCATTTTGCAAGTAATGTGCAGATACATGTGACTTATGCACTAAGACCTGTTACAACTCATTTGTTACCCATTGGACTAGATTTCTCAATTCAAATGCTTCCTTATCTTAAGACAATGACTTTCTTTCGTATAGGCTGCTGTGAGGAACATTCATTTGTTGATAATGAATATCCTCCGCCAACTATGTTGTCAAGAGAATTAGGTTGTGTGACTTGGCAGTCTTAATGTCAGAAAGGTGTAAAGATGATGTCTCAAGCTCCGTCAATGTTGCTGTCAAAACTTCTAAAGTTACTACAAGTGATGGGCATCGGGGCACTTCGGGGCCGGGGAGTGCTATCCCCGCCTCCATCCCTGAATTCAAACCTGATCCCCGTCTTCGATCCGATCCCCATCGGGGACTATTTTTCATTCACCGTCCCCGGCCCAAACAGGTAACGGGGATCCCCGCGGGGAATCGGGGAATTTTATTTTAAATAAAAAATAATATTAAATAATTTTAGACACTAACTAGTGAGGTTTGAAATATTTTTTCTTGCGATATATAGCGAAATTAGCAATTGTAGCTAGATTAGATGTTAAGCTACAACGTCTTTTCATCACCATTAATTTAATAATAAATATATCTTCAGCTTCATATGCATATATGTTGATATGGGCTGAAGATAAGCCCTAGAAACACATTTAATGTGGCATTAATTAGGCCAAGAATGGTCCAAACGTGGGGCCCACCAGCTGGGCCCAAAACCCTAATTATAATATTAATTTCGTAATTAATATTAAGGGTAATAAACAGCTCAGCAAATAAGAGTCAAACAAGGATATGATTCTTGCCTGACTTATCCTCCAAGATGCACAATTCAATATGGAAACTGATTCCTACAAGGAATAGATCTAGAACCTTCCTCAAAGACTTGCCCACCAAGTCTCCGAATCCTACCATAATTCTAAGGCTTCTCAGCCTATATAAAGGGCCTGACCCCTCATTCTCAGAACTACGTTGGCTTGATTCTCAATACGAGATACGTAGGCACTCTGTGAGGACCGATTAAAGTCTCGAACGCAGAAACAGCCATTAAAGCGCGAAGCTCAACCACCCTAGCAATAATAACAAATCGTAATCGAGTTTTAGATCCACAACATTTGGCGCCGTCTGTGGGAAGACAACATCAACCATGGTTCAAACACGAAGAACAACATCAACCGAGGCCGTGCCCCTTAACTCTGCTCCACCAGCCACTTCTGATCCGCTTATCGTCACTGAAGAAGGACAAATACTCCCATCAACAGGGGCGGTCATTCAACCTCTGCCCCCAGGGACGACTCCCCAAGTAGAGGGGACTCACTCTGTGATTGTCCATCAAAGCCAAGAAACTAACCCCCTCCAGATGGTGGTTTCTCCTCTTGGTAACGTTGATCGCACGGGGGTACAGATCCATACTACGGATCTCCCTTTGAACACAAACCCTATGTATGGGCTGCCTAATTATCCCCCTCGACGAAGGGAACCTGGACCAAGCGGTCATGCCTTACAGATCCGGGATCGAGAGTATGATGACTACTCTGGCCCCTATACTGATGATTCGTCATCTGAGGATGATGATCGAGATGAAGCCCCGAGGAGGCGACGTGCCAGCAAAGAACCTCAAAGAAGGACACGAAGAATCCATGATGGACTCCCCATGACAACTGCTGAGAAAATCAAGGCTTATGAGGCAGAGATCTTAAAATTGAAGGACGATATTGCAAGAGAACAAGATAGATTGAATCAAACTCAGCCTCCTCCAACTGCAGAGAGGATTCCAATTATAAATTTGGAGAGGCCTTCAAGAAGGCAAAGGAGGGTCGAGGCCCCAACTGAAAAATTGACAAGGGTGGAGACCCCCAGAAGCAACCCTAAGGATCTGATGCCACTTGGGGATCCTGATGATCCTACACCCCCGTTTACGGAGGAGGTGATGAATGCTCGCATCTCAAAGAAGTTCAAGATGCCGACAATCAAGGCCTATGATGGAACGGGCGATCCCGCAAACCATGTTAGGACGTTCTCGAATGCACTGCTGTTGCAGCCTGCGAGCGACGCTTTAAAGTGTAGGGCGTTCCCTCAAACCTTGTCTGGCATGGCTCAAAGGTGGTACAGCCGCTTACCTGCAAACTCAATCGGTTCATTCAAAGAACTGAGTGCAGCCTTTGTCAGCCAGTTCATTAGTGGGAGAGTTCATGAAAAAAGTTCTGCATCCCTTATGTATGTGGTGCAGGGGAAGAATGAGAATCTGAGAGATTACCTCAAGCGATTCACCAAGGAGACGCTGAATATCACTGATCTGGAGAATAAGGTGGCCATGGTAGCCCTGGAACATGGGACCACTGATCTCTTCTTCAAAAGGTCCTTGGCAAAACATCCTCCTGAAAATATGGCCGAGCTCCAACGGAGGGCCGACAAATATATCAAGGCTGAGGACAACATGAAGAAGGAAGCCACAGGAGGCAATGGCAAGGGTTCTAATGATTCGAAGAAACGAAAGCAAGAGCAAGAGTACGATGCTAGGGACAAGTATCCCCGGACTAGCAAGGATTCCGAGTCACCACCAAAGAAAGGTTTGGGACCGAGGTTCTCTAATTATGCAAGGCTAAACGCTCCTAGGAGTCAGATCTTGCTAGATATTGAGAAGGATAAAGACTTCCGATGGCCGAAGCCACTTAGGGGTGATCCCGCGAAAAGGAACAAGGATCAATACTGTAGGTACCACCGTGATGTGGGTCATGATACAGATGATTGTAGACAGCTGAAAGATGAGATTGAGTTTTTGATCCGGAAAGGAAAGCTCGGCAGGTTCACGAAGAATGATGATCGTGGAACCCAAAGAAGGGACTATGACAGGAGAGACAATGACAAAAGAGACGGCAATCGTGATCGTGATCGTAATACACAGCCCCGAGGGCCAGTAATCAATATGATTTGGGGAGGACCGACAGCAGCCGGCACTACCCGGAACTCCCGAAAGGCCTATGCTAGAGAAGTGATGCACATAGTAGGAGAAGCCCCGAAGCGTGCCAAGACTGAGATAGTGATTGGTTTTGATGATTCAGACCTTGAGGGGGTGAAATTCCCCCATGACGACCCGTTGGTCATAACTCCTGTAATTGGAAACTCGGAGGTGAAACGAGTCTTGATAGACAATGGAGCTTCTGTTGATATCTTGTTTCACGATGCGTTTGTGAAAATGGGATACACCGATTCTCAGTTGACCCCCACCAACATGCCAATCTACGGATTTAATGGAGTTGAATCCAAGGTCGAAGGTACTATTCAATTGCCCATGACCATTGGACAGGAACCTAAGGAGGCTACTCAGATGCTGAATTTCCTTATGATCAAGGCATCCTCAACTTATAATGAAATCCTAGGAAGGACTGGACTTCATGCTTTCAAGGCTGTGGCCTCCACATATCATATGAAGATTAAGTTTCCAACCCGGAATGGTGTTGGAGAACAAAAGGGTGACCAGAAGATGGCGAGAAGTTGTTACGTATCCGCACTAAGGGCTGATGGAATCGGGGGGCAGGTACTTCCGATCGAAAACATGGATGTCTGTGGCGATGATGAACACCGAGGAAAGCCAGCAGAGGACTTAATACCTATTCCTCTGAAGCTGGGTGACCCTGAGAAGGTGACTTATATAGGAGCCTCTTTGAAGGAACCCCTGAAGGGCAAGTTGATAGCATTCTTGCAAGAGAATGGCGATGTGTTTGCTTGGACAGCGGCTGATATGCCAGGGATTGATCCCCAACTCATAACTCACAGGTTGAATGTCGATCCCAATCGGAAGGTAATACAGCAGAAGAAAAGGAACTTTGCACCTGAAAGGCAAGAGGCCATAAAGCAGGAAGTTGACAAGCTCTTAGAAGCTGGGTTTATCGAAGAGATTCAGTTCCTGGAATGGCTGGCTAACCCTGTGATGGTCAAGAAAGCCAACGGTAAGTGGAGGATGTGTATAGACTTCACCGACTTGAATGACGCATGCCCTAAGGATTGCTTTCCTCTACCAAGGATGGACATGTTAATAAATGCCACAGCTGGACATGAGATGCTTAGCTTCATGGATGGTTTCAGCGGCTACAATCAGATTAAGATGCACAAGGATGACGTCCCTAAGGTATCTTTCATAACTGACTTCGGTGTTTTCTGCTATCTTGTTATGGCTTTCGGTCTAAAAAATGCAGGAGCTACTTACCAACGACTGGTGAATAAGATATTCGCCCATCTGATTGGAAAAACCATGGAGGTCTATGTTGATGACATGCTAGTCAAGAGCCTGTTCAAGGCAGACCACATTAAGCACCTCAGAGAGGCATTCGAAGTGCTGAGGCACCATAAAATGATGTTGAATCCAGCCAAGTGTGCCTTTGGCGTTGGATCAGGCAAATTCTTGGGTCTTATGGTTTCAAAGCGAGGCATAGAAGCCAATCCTGACAAGATCAAGGCGATCTTAGACATGGAGCCACCACGCTCTATAAGAGATGTGCAGAAGTTGACAGGCCGAGTAGCGGCTTTAGGAAGATTCATCTCCAAGTCTGGTGACAAATGCTTGCCTTTCTTTCAAGCATTGAAGAAGGTGAAAAATTTTGAGTGGACTCGTGAGAGCCAAGAGGCCTTTGAACAACTGAAGAAGTACATGGCTGAAGCCCCGTTGTTGGCCAAACCTAGTCCCGGAGAGACTCTTTATATATACCTGGCGGTATCCGAGCAAGCGTTGAGCGCCGTTCTCATCCGAGAAGAGAATAAGGTCCAGAAACCTATCTATTATGTGAGCAAGGTGTTGCACGGGGCGGAGTTGAATTACTCTCCCGTCGAGAAATTCGCATTGGCATTGATAACAGCCTCGAGGAAGTTACTCCCGTACTTCCAGGCACACAAGATTGAGGTCCTGACGGACCAACAGTTGAGAAACATTTTGCATAGCCCGAAGGCTAGTGGAAGGCTAATCAAGTGGGCAATTGAACTTGGAGAATTTGACATCACCTATAAGCCTCGAACGGCCATTAAGGCTCAGGCATTGGCTGACTTCGTGGTTGAATGCACCATTAGCAACCAAGAAGTCGGGGGGCAGGAAATGGTAACAACCCCTGAGAAGCAAGATAGAGATGGAGAACTTGAACCTGATCGGAAGGAATACTGGGTGCTATATTTTAATGGAGCATCAAAAACAAAATCTAGTGGCGCAGGCTTAGTATTGCAAAGCCCCGATGGGTTCACAGTCGAATATGCTTTGAAGTTGGATTTCCAGACAACCAACAATGAAGCTGAGTATGAGGCCTTGATAGCTGGTTTAGGCTTGGCCAGAATCATGAGAGTCAAGAACCTCAAAGTGTGTGGAGATTCAAGATTAGTAGTCTCTCAAGTAAATGGTGAATTTGAGGCCAAGGATGAAACTATGGCAAAGTATCTGCGAGTTGTGAAAGCTGTTGATATGGGCTGAAAATAAGCCCTAAAGACACATTTAATGTGGCATTAACTAGGCCGAGAATAGTCAAAACGTGGGGCCCACCAGCTGGGCCCAAAACCCTAAATATAATATTAATTTCGTAATTAATATTAAGGGTAATAAACAGCTCAGCAAATAAGAGTTGGATAAGGATAATATCCCTTTCAAACTTATCCAATAAGGCATCCAATTCAATATGGAAACTGATTCCTACAAGGAATAGATCTAGAACATTCCTCAAAGACTTGTCCATCAAGTCTCCAAATCCTACCATAATTCTAAGGCTTCTCAGCCTATATAAAGGGCCTGACCCCTCATTCTCAGAACTACGTTTTATTGGCTTGATTCTCTAGTTTACAGAGATACGTAGGCATTCTGTGAGGACCGTTTAAGTCTCGAACGCAGAAGCAGCCATTAAAGCACGAAGCTCACGAACCCTAGCATTAAATATACAAACCCTAGCTGCAATATTTTCAACCTAGTTTTTATTCCACAACATTTGGCGCCGTCTGTGGGACAAAGACATCAACCATGGTTACCACTCGAAGAACAACACCGATCTCAACCGAGGCTACCTCCGGAACCATCGTTCCACCAATCACTGCTCCTCCTGTTGGTACAGGGCCAGGGTCTGTACCCCCATTGACGGAAACAAACCCTCGTAGTCAGGCCTCTCAACCACAAGGGACGGATCCCCCCGCTGAAAGATCTCAACCTGTAATCGTCCCTCTAGGACAGGAGACTAACCCGCTCCAGATGGTGGTTTCTCCTCTCCCTCTGAGTAGCCGCCCGCCGCTTCACAGTCTCTCCACTTCTTCGCTCCCTGTCAACACTAACCCAATGTATGGGCTACCTAATTACCCCCAAGATCCAAGGGATCCAGGACCAAGCGGTCATGCTCGGTTGATCCATGGGCAACAACAATCCCCTTATCTTAGAGGCCCGGCTCCTCCTGAACCAGGATACTATGATTACACTGGTCCTTATACCGGAGACTCGTCATCTGAAGACGATGATCGAGACGAAGCCCCAAGGAGGCGATGCGCTAGTAAGGAGCCTCTAGGGAGGAATCCATCGAACCGAGATGGTCCTTTAACAATCGTAGAGAAAATTAAGGCTTATGAAGCCGAGATTCAGAAGCTGAAGGACGACCAAGCAAGGGAACTAGAGAGACAGAACCCTAATCAGACTCGACCTCCTCCGACTTCAGGAGGGATTCCCTTCATAGATCTGGAGAGGTCTTCAAGGAGACACCGAAGGGCTGAAGCCCCAACCAGAGGAACTACCAGGGTGGAACCCCCCAAGAATAATCCTAGAGATTTGATGCTACAAGGAGATCTGGATGATCCGACCCCTCCATTCACTGAGGAGGTAATGAATGCACATATCTCCCGAAAGTTTAAGATGCCCACGATCAAAGCTTACGATGGAACGGGGGATCCCGCAACTCATGTGAGAACGTTTACGAGCGCCTTGTTACTGCAGCCTGCCAACGATGCCCTTAAGTGTAGGGCGTTTCCCCAAACCCTGTCGGGCATGGCGCAACGTTGGTATAGTCGTTTACCTCCAAACTCTATTAGCTCTTTCAAGGAGTTGAGTACCGCTTTTGTCAGTCAATTCATTAGCGGAAGAATTCATGAGAAAAGCTCTGCATCCCTTATGTATGTGACACAGGGAAAGAATGAGAACTTAAGAGATTACATCAAGCGATTCACTAAGGAAACTTTGAATATAACCGATTTGGAAAATAAGGTGGCCATGGTAGCCTTGCAGCATGGAACCACGGATCTCTTTTTTAAGAGGTCGTTGGCAAAACACCCCCCTAAAAGCATGGATGAACTTCAACGAAGGGCGGACAAGTATATAAAAGCTGAGGACAGCATCAAGAAAGAAGCCACGTTGGGCAATGGAGGGAACAAGCGGAAGCAAGAACAAGAGTACGATGCTAGGGACAAGTATCCCCGAGCTAGCAGAGACTCTGAATCTGCTCCAAAAAAGAACTCGGGTCCAAGGTTTTCAGAGTATGCCAGACTTAATGCTCCAAGAAGCCAGATCCTGTTGGACATTGAAAAGGAAAAGGATTTCCGATGGCCGAAGCCACTTAGAGGAGACCCAGCTAAGCGAAATAAGGAGCTATACTGCAGGTTCCACAAAGATGTGGGACATGACACCGACGATTGTAGGCAACTCAAGGATGAGATTGAGTTCTTGATACGAAGAGGAAAACTAAGTCAGTTCACCAAAGGTGATGACCGTGGGAACCAGAGAAAGGACAATGACAGAAGGGACAATGAAAGGAGAGATAATAATAGGAGGGATGACAACCATGATCGCAATCCCCAGCCCCGAAGGGCAGTTATCAATATGATCTGGGGAGGCCCGACAGCAGCTGGCACGACTAAGAATTCTCGAAAGGCTTATGCTAGAGAAGTAATGCACATTGTGGGAGAAGCCCCGAAGCGTGCTAAAACCGAGATGGTAATTGGTTTCGATGATTCAGACTTGGAAGGGGTGAAATTCCCCCATGATGACCCGCTGGTCATAACTCCCGTGATTGGAAACTCCGAAGTAAAACGAGTCTTGATAGACAATGGGGCTTCTGTGGATATTTTATTTCATGATGCATTTATAAAGATGGGTTACAACGACTCTCAACTGACCCCTACAAACATGCCTATATACGGGTTTAACGGAGTGGAGTCCAACGTTGAAGGGACTATTCAGCTACCCGTGACTATTGGGCAGGAGCCTAAAGAGGCGACTCAGATGTTGAATTTCTTGGTGATCAAGGCAGCATCAACATACAACGCAATCCTTGGAAGGACTGGACTTCATGCGTTTAAGGCCGTGGCCTCTTCCTATCATATGAAAATTAAGTTTCCGACACGGAATGGTGTCGGAGAACAAAAGGGTGATCAGAAGATGGCAAGAAGTTGCTATGTGGCTGCATTGAGGGCCGATGGAGTCGGGGGGCAGGTCCTTCCGATTGGAGACATGGATGTCCGTGATGATGAAGAGCATAGAGGGAAGCCAGCAGAGGATTTGATTCCCGTACCTCTAGAACCTAATGATCCTGAAAAAGTTACTTATGTTGGAGCATCTCTGAAAGAACCCCTGAAGGGCAAGTTAATAGAATTCTTACAGAAGAATAGCGACGTGTTCGCTTGGACAGCAGCTGATATGCCAGGGATTGACCCCCAACTCATAACTCATAGGTTAAATGTTGATCCCAAAAGGAAGACAATAAAGCAGAAGAAGAGAAACTTTGCTCCGGAGAGGCAAGAGGCCATTAGGCAAGAAGTGAATAAACTCTTGGAAGCTGGTTTTATTGAAGAGATCCAGTTTCCTGAATGGTTAGCGAACCCAGTCATGGTCAAGAAAGCAAATGGGAAGTGGAGAATGTGTATAGACTTCACTGACCTGAATGATGCATGCCCAAAAGATTGTTTTCCCTTGCCGAGGATTGATATGTTGATAGATGCTACAGCTGGACATGAGATGTTAAGCTTCATGGATGGATTCAGCGGCTATAATCAGATTAAGATGCACAAGGATGACATACCTAAGGTATCTTTCATAACTGACTTTGGTGTCTTCTGTTATCTTGTCATGGCTTTTGGTCTAAAGAATGCAGGAGCTACTTACCAACGATTGGTGAATAAGATATTCGCCCATCTGATTGGAAAAACCATGGAGGTATATGTTGATGACATGTTAGTCAAGAGCCTACTTAAGGCTGATCATATCAAGCACCTCGGAGAGGCATTTGAAGTGCTGAGGCACCACAAGATGATGTTGAATCCCGCCAAGTGTGCTTTTGGCGTTGGATCGGGGAAGTTTTTAGGGCTGATGGTTTCAAAAAGAGGCATTGAAGCCAATCCTGACAAGATCAAGGCGATTTTAGACATGGAGCCACCACGCTCTATAAGAGATGTGCAGAGGTTGACAGGTCGAGTTGCAGCCTTAGGAAGATTCATCTCCAAGTCTGGAGACAAATGCTTGCCTTTCTTCAAAGCGTTAAAAAAGGTGAAAAATTTTGAATGGACACCTGAAAGCCAAGAGGCCTTTGAGCAACTGAAGAAGTACATGGTTGAAGCCCCGTTGTTGACTAAACCAAGTCCTGGGGAGATTCTTAGTTTATACCTGGCGGTATCCGAACAAGCCCTGAGTGCTGTCCTTATTCGGGAAGAGGAGAAGGTCCAGAAACCTATCTACTATGTGAGCAAAGTGTTGCATGGGGCTGAGTTGAATTACTCACCCATAGAAAAGTTTGCTTTGGCATTAGTAACTGCCTCAAGAAAGCTGCGGCCTTACTTTCAGGCACATAAGATTCAAGTTCTGACAAACCAGCAATTGAGGAACATATTGCATAGCCCTAAGGCCAGTGGAAGACTAATCAAATGGGCGATTGAGTTAGGAGAGTTTGATATCACATACAAGCCTCGGACAGCTATCAAAGCTCAGGCATTAGCTGACTTCGTGGTTGAATGTACTATTAACAACCAAGAAGTCGGGGGGCAAGAGATAATGACTACCCCTGTGCAAGAGGAAAAAGAAGAGAAACTTACACCCGATCTGAAGGAATATTGGGTGCTCTATTTTGATGGAGCATCAAAAACAAAATCTAGTGGTGCAGGTTTGGTTTTGCAAAGCCCCGATGGGTTCACAGTTGAGTACGCTTTAAAGTTGGATTTCCCTACTACCAACAACGAGGCGGAGTATGAGGCATTGATAGCTGGTTTGGGCTTGGCCAGAATCATGAGGGTCAAGAATCTCAAAGTTTGTGGAGATTCAAGGCTTGTGGTAGCACAAGTAAATGGTGAATTCGAGGCTAAAGATGAGACTATGGCAAAATACTTGAGAGTAGTAAAGGCTGTTATGTCCCAGTTTGAGGAGTGCTATGTTGAGCACATTCCAAGAGAGGAAAACATTAAGGCCGATGCCCTATCTAAGTTTGCTTCTTCTGAAATAGAAAATTATGCCGGGAGTGTCTACTTTCAGGTCTTGAAGGCCCCGACCGTTAATGCAAAGTTAGTGGCACCAATTGATATAGGAGGCTCTTGGATAGATCCTATTAAGGCACACCTGGAGACCGGTTGGCTCCCAGACAATGCCATGGAGGCACGAAAACTCTCAGTAAGAGCGTTGAGATATACTTTGATTGAGGGTATTCTGTACAAAAGGTCGTTTGTAATCCCGTACTTGAAGTGTCTAAGGCCTATAGAGGCAAGGGAAGCATTGGAGGAAGTTCATGAAGGAATCTGTGGGCAACACTTGGGGGGCAGAGCCCTAGCTCACAAGATAATTCGTTTAGGGTTTTATTGGCCGGAGATGTTGGCTGATGCACAAAACTATGTCAAGAGATGTGAGAGATGCCAGAAGCATGCCCCAATTGTGAGGCAACCGCCTGAGGTGTTGACCTCGATTAACTCTTCCATTCCATTTGCAATGTGGGGGATGGATATACTTGGACCCTTTCCCATGGCTTCAGCACAGAGGAAATTCCTAATAGTAGCAATTGATTATTTCACTAAGTGGATTGAGGCTAAACCCCTGGCCAAGATAACCACCAAGCAAGTTTCCCAGTTCTTTTGGGAGAACATCATCTGCAGATACGGAATCCCACGAATCCTTGTGACGGACAATGGGACACAATTTAACAATGAGGAGTTTAAGAAGTATTGTGAAGAGAATGCGATTGAGCTCCGTTTTACCTCGGTGGCACACCCTCAGGCCAATGGGCAAGCTGAGGTAGCTAATCGAATTATCCTTGATGGACTGAAAAAGAGGGTCGAACGCTCTAGGAATACTTGGGTAGATGAGTTGTTGCCCATACTTTGGGCATATCGTACCACTTGTAAGGTAACGACTGGAGCAACCCCATTTTTGCTGGCTTATGGAGCCGAGGCAGTTGTGCCTTTAGAGATCATGCAAGCATCACCTCGAGTTGAGGCATATGAGCCAGAAACTAGTGACGAAGGAATGAGACTTGCCCTCGACTTAATTGATGAGGTTAGAGATGGAGCTAATGCGAAGAATGCTGAATATCAGAAGAGAGCATCTTTTCACTACAACCAGAGAGTTAAAGAAAGATTCTTTCGACAAGGTGACATGGTTTTAAGGAAGATTGAAGCCTCAGGAGTTGGCCAGAAAGGAAAGTTAGCACCAAACTGGGAAGGACCATATCTAGTCAGAAAGGTGTTAGGGCAAGGATCCTACAAGTTAGAAACCTTGGATGGGGTTGAGGTGCCCCGAACTTGGCATGCTGTGAACCTCAAAGTTTATTATATCTAAGTTCTTTTGACAAAGGCTTGGACTTTTATCTATTTATTAGGAATAAGGTTCGAATGAAACCATTTTAGAGCATGTTGCTCCCGGTAGAAGATAGAATATTTACGTAGGGTTGAACCCATTCTATTGATATCCATTGACAGCATAATGGAATTTATACTGTTTTCTTTATGAGTTATTTCTCTTTGTTAAAATAAACACGGAAGACAAACGTTGAACTAACTTGTGAGTTTAGTACCAGCCAGGAGGCCAAGTACTTGAGAAATTCTAAAGTTTAACGAACAATAAGCAAAAAATGAGAACATGGAAACAAAAGGAACTACTGCATAAATAAGTTAAGTCATAAGCCCCGAAGGGCAAAAGTTCAGAATAAATAAATACAAACAGAAATAAGCCACGCAGGGCCATCTACTCATCTAAGTCCTCAATAACTACATCTCCCTGAGTGGAAGAAGGATCTGCTGTCTCTACCCCAGGAGAAGAAGGTGGATCCTGAGTGGGCTGAGAGTCCCCATCCACTGCTGTCTCTGTAGCGATCTCCAAGGTATCTGTCAATCCAGGGATAGCAGGTACCGGGAACTTCTCCAAGGATACCCCCTCGATCTTCCCACTCAGCTCCTCGATGATCCCCTCCCAACACTCCTTGAAGGTGCCAGGAAAGTTTGCATCATACTCGGCATTCAGGACATCTTGAAAGTCCTTAGAAGCCTTGTAATCAGCAATGATGTGTTCTCTGTTCTGCTGCACCTCCAGCTGAAGCTTCCTGTTCTTCTCCTTCTCAGCAGCCAGCTCCTTCTCCACCTCCCTAAAACGAGCAAAGTTTGCCTCAGAGGCATCAAAGTATCTGTCTCTATCCCTCTCAGCAATGGTCTTTTCAGCACGCACCTCCTTCAGGTTATGAACAGCGGCCTGAAGGTAGGCGTTCATCTGCAAAGAAAACAAGTAAATAAGGGAAAAGTAAATGCAATTAAATTAAAGAAGTTGAATAAGAAATTACCGAAGCAATAGCTTGAGCCCCGAGAAGCTCAATCTGCAAGTCATCAGAGGACTCCACAATGTGGACCCTGTCCCGTGGAGTAACCACGCTCCTGGACCACTCAGCTGCAGCCCTGGAGTCACCTACAGCTGTGTCCCTATTGCATAAACCCCATCCCACCGTAAAGGGAGTGAGGTCTTCCTCAATAGGAACAGGCTTTTCCTGAAGAAAAGCAGGAACACGCTCCACCGCGGGAGAAGCCTCATCTGTCCTGGCCCTTTTGGCCCTAGGGTTCTCTGTTACCACCCTAGCTGTGGCAGCAGTCTCCCTCTGCCTAAAAATCGCTCCCAGAGCAGTTTTGGCTGCAAAATGATTATAAGAAAGTTAGAAAATTATATCTAGCATAAAATGTTAACAAAGCAAGAGGTGAGAATTACCCTCAGGGCCCAAATCGCTTAGCCCATGGGCCTGCAGCGAATCTTCAGAAATCAAATTTGCACATTGATGCAAATTATCCGATGTTAACAAAGTTATGGCGGCCTCTTCTTCCACGCCCAATTTTAAACTCCTAACAGGCCCATCAACGGCTCTGCAGAAGTTGGGCCGAAAATAGTTGTCCCAGTCATCCCCATCCAAAAAGATATAAAACCATTCCCTTTTCCAATTAGGAAGGGAATCAGGAGCGGAATCCGAAACAAAACAAGAACGGGCCAAGGAACGGTGTTGGATTTTGACCCAGCCCGAATTATCAGAAGAATTGACAAATTTGAATAGATATCGAAAAACAGAGATACTGGGCTCAAGCCCATGTTTCTTACATTGGACCAAGAAACAATAGATAAAACGCCATGCATTTGGCATAAGTTGGGTTGGACAAACCCGGGCTTCGGCCAAAAGACGGTAAACGAAAGGAGGAGGAGGTAGGCGAAAACCAGCATAAAAAGTTTCTTTATAAATCCTAATGGCCCCAGGCTTTGGGTGACAAGCCCTTTCGTTTGAGGCCGGAGCAACGGCCCTATAAGGCCCATTAATATGAAAAAGTTGGGCTAGAATGTCTACCCTATGTTGTTTATATTTCGATTTATATTCATAAGCATCTAAATGAAGCATGTTTGGAAAAGCTTGACCAAACTCATTTAAAAGATCTCTAAGGGAAAAAACACTGGCATGGACAAGAGATGTTTTAGGGTTCTTACCCCTTGAAAGCCGTGGAGCGGTGGTGGAAGTGTTAGCGAGTTGTGACTGGCCTGAAGAGCTAGAATCCTCCATTGATATGCTTCCCTTGAAAGCTTGAAACCCAGAAAAGTTGAAAAAGGAGGTTGAAGAAGATGAAGATTCAACGATCTTCAAACAGAAACTGGAAAATAGGGCGGAGCAAAGACGCCGGAAATCGCCTCACGACAGAACCCTAGCAGAGCCTTTTTGAAAAATATTTGTGATAAGGGGATGATAATTTTTGCTGAATAGTGAAATGAGAAATGAGGGATGCACACTACTCTTTTATAGAGTTCATGGTTGGTCATTCAACCGGTTATATCCAGTAAATGGGCTGTCAACAGGTGACTGGGCCTTTGAATAGGCGGGAAGCCCATGAAATTCAAATTTTGAGATAATTCTAGAATGTTCTACGACATTTTTAGAAAATATGATAAAATTCCGTTAGAATTTAAAGGCAGGAAGCCCAATTAAAAGGCTACACCCACGCCCAGGAGACCAAACCTCCTAGGCGTGCCAAAGGAAGGTGTCTCCTTGGCGGGGGTACCCACGCCTAGCTCGACTTTCCTTAAAGAAGGCTATACCCACGCCCAGGAGACCAAACCCCCTAGGCGTGCCTAAGGAAGGTGTCTCCGTGGCGGGGGTACCCACGCCTAGCTCGATTTTCTCTAAAGAAGGCTGTACCCACGCCCAGGAGACCCAACCTCCTAGGCGTGCCTAAGGAAGGTGTCTCCTTGGCGGGGGTACCCACGCCTAGCTCGATTTTCTCTAAAGAAGGCTGTACCCACGCCCAGGAGACCAAACCTCCTAGGCGTGCCTAAGGAAGGTGTCTCCTTGGCGGGGGTACCCACGCCTAGCTCGATTTTCTCTAAAGAAGGCTGTACCCACGCCCAGGAGACCAAACCTCCTAGGCGTGCCTAAGGAAGGTGTCTCCTTGGCGGGGGTACCCACGCCTAGCTCGATTTTCTCTAAAGAAGGGTATACCCACGCCCAGGAGACAAAACCCCCTAGGCGTGCCTAAGGAGGGTGTCTCCTTGGCGGGGGTACCCACGCCCAGGAAGCATTTCCAGGGACAAAAATTACCCACGCCCAGGAAGCATTTCCAGGGACAAAAATTACCCACGCCCAGGAGACCAAACCCCCTAGGCGTGCCTAAGGAGGGTGTCTCCTTGGCGGGGGTACCCACGCCTAGGAGGCATTTCTTGCCAAGATGACTTTTTTAAAGTTAACCCTTTAAAAAAATTTTAAAATAATGTTGGGAAATTAAAAAATAATCCCCAAAAAATACCTGGTGGTACATAAAAATTCCTAAATTGTTAGGAAAAATTACAAAAAATACCTGGTGGTACATAAAAATTCCTAAATTGTTAGGAAAAATTACAAAAAATACCTGGTGGTACATAAAAATTCCTAAATTGTTAGGAAAAATTACAAAAAAATACCTGGTGGTACATAAAAATTCCTAAATTGTTAGGAAAAATTACAAAAAATACCTGGTGGTACATAAAAATTCCTAAATTGTTAGGAAAAATTACAAAAAATACCTGGTGGTACATAAAAATTCCTAAATTGTTAGGAAAAATTACAAAAAATACCTGTTGGTACATAAAATTCCTAAAATATTAGGAAAAGTACAGAAAAATACGAGGAAAATTATAGAAATATTTTCTTGACAAGTTGAGCAATAATATATGCTAATAATGCATAAAAACTCTATGAAAGTGCCGAAATTGCTAAAAGCAAGCACAAATTAAAGCCTCGAATAAGGCAAATCGTCGTAAATGTGTAGGTCGCTCCACACTTTACAAGCAAGACGATACTCGTGAAACACTAGTGTAAACCAAAACTCCCATATAAGGGTAGGAAAATTAAGAAGTCCCAGGTAAGGGATAAAAACGACCCCGAGTCTCGATTAAGGCAAATATAACTTCTACGAAAACCTGATCAGTTTTCCTAAAGAAGTTGGGGGGCAAATGATATGGGCTGAAAATAAGCCCTAAAGACACATTTAATGTGGCATTAACTAGGCCGAGAATAGTCAAAACGTGGGGCCCACCAGCTGGGCCCAAAACCCTAAATATAATATTAATTTCGTAATTAATATTAAGGGTAATAAATAGCTCAGCAAATAAGAGTTGGATAAGGATAATATCCCTTTCAAACTTATCCAATAAGGCATCCAATTCAATATGGAAACTGATTCCTACAAGGAATAGATCTAGAACATTCCTCAAAGACTTGTCCATCAAGTCTCCAAATCCTACCATAATTCTAAGGCTTCTCAGCCTATATAAAGGGCCTGACCCCTCATTCTCAGAACTACGTTTTATTGGCTTGATTCTCTAGTTTACAGAGATACGTAGGCATTCTGTGAGGACCGTTTAAGTCTCGAACGCAGAAGCAGCCATTAAAGCACGAAGCTCACGAACCCTAGCATTAAATATACAAACCCTAGCTGCAATATTTTCAACCTAGTTTTTATTCCACAACAGCTGTCATGACTCAGTTTGACGAGTGTTATGTAGAACACATCCCGAGAGAAGAGAACGTTAAGGCCGATGCCCTATCTAAGTTTGCTTCTTCCGAGATAGAAAACTATGAAGGAAGTGTTTACTTCCAGGTCTTGAAGGCCCCGACCATCAACTCGAAATTAGTGGCACCAATTGATGTGGGAAGCTCTTGGATAGATCCTATCAAGGCACACCTTGAGACTGGGTGGCTCCCAGACGATGCCTTGGAGGCACGAAAACTTTCAGTAAGAGCATTGAGATACACCTTGATTGAGGGCATTCTGTACAAGAGATCATTTGTCATCCCGTACTTGAAGTGCTTGAGGCCTCAAGAGGCAAGGGAAGCTTTGGAAGAAGTTCATGAAGGGATCTGTGGGCAGCACCTGGGGGGCAAGGCCCTCGCTCACAAAATAACTCGCTTGGGATTTTACTGGCCAGAGATGCTGGCTGATGCACAGGATTATGTCAAGAGGTGTGACAGGTGCCAGAAGCATGCTCCGATTGTCAGGCAGCCGCCTGAGATGTTAACATCAGTCAATTCCCCCATTCCATTTGCAATGTGGGGGATGGACATTCTTGGTCCTTTCCCTATGGCATCAGCACAGAGGAAGTTTCTGATTGTCGCCATTGACTACTTCACCAAGTGGATCGAGGCTAAGCCTTTAGCCAAAATAACCACCAAGCAAGTTTCCCAGTTCTTTTGGGAGAACATAATCTGCAGATATGGCATCCCGCGAATCCTTGTGACGGATAATGGGACACAGTTCAATAATGAAGAATTCAAGAAGTATTGTGAGGAGAATGCTATTGAGCTTCGTTTTACCTCGGTAGCACATCCGCAAGCAAATGGACAAGCCGAGGTGGCCAATCGGATCATCCTTGATGGACTTAAGAAAAGGGTTGAACGCTCAAGGAGCACCTGGGTAGACGAGTTACTACCTATACTCTGGGCTTATCGCACTACTTGCAAGGTGACCACAGGAGCAACCCCGTTTCTGCTAGCTTATGGAGCTGAGGCAGTTGTGCCACTGGAGATCATGCATGCATCACCTCGAGTGGAGGCATTTGAACCTGAGACAAATGAAGAAGGTATGAAGCTCGCCCTAGATCTGATTGATGAAGTCAGGGACGAGGCAAACGCCATAAATGTGGAGCATCAAAAGAAAGCATCCTTCTATTACAACCACAGGGTTAAGGAGAGGTTCTTTCAACAAGGTGATTTGGTTCTGAGGAAGATCGAGGCTTCTGGAGTTGGCCAGAAAGGAAAACTAGCCCCAAATTGGGAAGGGCCGTATCGAGTCAGGAAGACGTTGGGACGAGGATCATACAAGTTGGAGACCTTGGACGGGGTTGAGGTGCCCCGTACTTGGCATGCCTTGAACCTCAAGATTTATTATGTTTAAGTTGCCTCTGCGAGGATGTAGCTTTTTATTTATCTAGTAGGAGAAGTAGAAATAAGGTTCGATGAAACCATCCCAGGGTTTTGATGCCCCGAGTAGGACAATAATGAGTTGTGTAAGGGTTTAACCCTTTTTGAGTTATTAATGCAAACTTGTTTTCCATTCTATGATTCTATGTTTTGTTTATGTACCAAGCACCTGTTGAGTGTGAGTCTAGGAAGACCAAGTACCGAAAATAAATGAACATACGAATAAAACAAACAAGTGCATAAATAAAGACCCCGAAGGGCCAACGGTTAGGGTTACATCATTTAAACCGAATAAAAGTTTAATCACGAACTACCGAGATTGAAATACTAGAAATAAAAGCCACATACGGCTAAGTTAGGCCATGCAAGGCCCGAAGCAACCCCAGCTACTCATCCGAGGAATCCTCCTCGCCATTCTCCTCCTCGTCATTCTCCTCCTCATCGGTCTCTTCCTCGCTACTCTCCTCGTCACTCTCTTCCTCAGAGCTGTCCTCATCATGGCCCTCACCCGGTTCGGCTACCGCGACTGGTGGAGTTGTCACTTCCATTGCCTCGACCTCTTCCTCCTCGGAAGATGAGCTATCTTCAACTACCTTGTTCGAGGGGACTGTTGGACGAACTACTCTCCCCTTCTGCGCGGTCATAGGCCTTTTCCCTCGAGGATCCGAGGAAACTGAGCCATCCACAGCTGCACGGACACCCCTCGATCCGGAACCAGAACGACGATGACTTCCCCTAGAGCCGGAGCCCGAAGCCTGAGCTACCGGGATGGCCTCGGCGCCCGAAGCAACTTGACAATACGGACTTGGAAAGTCCCTCGGGAAAACCAAAGCAGGATGCCTCTTACTCACAGCATTGATGGCTCGATCCCAGCCAACAGACATGATACCCGGGCGTACTTCATCGTCATGCTTATCTATAAGCTCAAAGAAATCCTCAGACTCCTGGTAAGCTTTCACCACTTGCTTGCAGTCTATTGCCCTCTTGTTATACAGGGAGTCATACTGTCTCTGGATAGAATGAGCATCAGCTTCAGCCCGGATGGCCCTGGACTCCAAGTCTTGATATTTCTCATCAAGAGTTGCTTTCTCCTTCTTCAAAGCCACATTCTCATCTCGGTATGCACGGCCTAGCCGAGTGCTAGCCTGAAACTGGGCATTTGCCTGGGACAAAGAATCAATAAGTCAGTTATAATCACAAGTTAAGTGAAAACACTATGTCTAGGAAGGAAGGTGGGAAACCTGATATAGAGCTTGGGCTCCGAGTTTCTCCGCTTCATCGAATTTGTCCCTGGCTGTTACAGTCAGAAGGTCGGGGGGAGTGATGCTGAATTTGGACCAATCCAAGGCTGACTCTGGGCATCCCAAGACAGAATCTTGCTCACAAATCCCCCAACCAGGGATGAAGGGGGTCTTGACTCTCCCGTCAGCATTCCGTGATCTCTTCGAAGAGCATCCCGATAGGAACTGAGGGATCTTCGGCCCGGGTTGAATGCAAGCCGCCTCGGCTTTCTTGATCATCCTTCTAGTAACTTTCGGCTGGTTTTCGGGCCGATTGTCGATCTCCTCGGCAACTGAAAAGACAACAGAAAAGATATCGGAATAAGAACAAACAGAGTTCATAACATGAACGTAAAAAATTACCATCAGCAGAAAGTAAGCTAAGTCCAGCTTCTACAAGTCTCTTCTCGGTTAAGAAAACTTTGTAGTGAGTACGGCCGTCGTCAGCAAGTAGTCGATCACGATCAAAAAGCTCCTTCTCGTCAAGATCACATACAAAGTGCGTAGCATCATGCACTTCCCCAAACTTAGACATAAAGAATTGGCCCCAGTCGCCACCACGCCATACCAGAATCACGAACTCTCTGTCCCAGTAGTGATGGGAATCTGGGAATGAAAAGGCATTCACAATATGTGGAACATTAGATCTATGCTGAATGGTGACCCATCCCTTCTGAATCTCAGAAGAATTCTTGGTGGCGAATATACTCCGGAACATCGTAGTAGTTGGTTCGATACCTAGATCTCGGCATCTCAGCATGAAGATGATGATCAGCCGCCATGCATTGGGATACAATTGGCAGGGGTGAACCTGAAGCTCCGCTAGGAGCCTTATGATGAACTGGTCTACCGGGAATCTCAAGCCTGCTTCAAGGGCACCCTTGTAGACACATAACCTTTCTGGGTGCCAATTACAGGTTCTATCGGCTAAGCCAGGAAGGCGAACCTTGATCGCGTCCGGGAAGCCATATAACTCCTTAATCTTTTCGACATCTTGCTTATCGAACTTGCATGGACTATGATACGCAGCTAACTCAGAATTGTTGGGAAATGCATCCCTCATAGTACTCAACAAGTCAATTAAAGAATCAAATCGACGATCAATATATCTAGGGGGATTCAGTCGAAGATTACCTCGCAATGTTTTGGCCAAGGCTCTCTTGGCCATCGCCTCTGACATAGAGAATGACGAAGCTGGAGCGCGGTCGCCATCTGCCATCTTGAGCTCGAACTTGAAGCTAGAACTTGAGAACTTTAAAACTTGAGAACTTCAGAGAGAATTTTAGAAGTAAGAAGAAGTGAAGTGAATGAAAATGAAGGCTCCCCCCACTCTTTTATAGAAGATGGATGACCTTATATATCAGGTTGAAACACAACCTGGTTCGTATTTGCAGGTCATCTATCGTTCATATACAGAAAGATGGATTTCATCTGCTATATCCGACAATAATTATACCGGTATGTATGATTCCGGGAAAGAAAAGAAGGATTTACGTGAAGATATAGTAATAAGCTGTGCCAAGGCACTCATCTGAGCTTAAGGAGCTAATTACGTTTAAGGAAGATAGATTACAATCAGTTAGCCTTTGCTATTAAAGAGACTAATTATGCTCTGAAAGGAGGTGTACAACATCCATGATCAAGGACGTGATTCTAGAACGAGACTCATACATCCATGATCAAGGACGTGATTCTAGAACGAGACTCCAGGCATTGCGAAAAGCTCCGAGAGGCACGACACAGCAACAATGGAGCACCTGTCGGGCGATCAAGAAGCACCCGGCAGGCAACCAGAAGCACCTGGCAGGCAACCAGGATCTCCTGGCAGCCGATCAGGTGCCATGGAGAGGGTCTGGCCGACCAGGATCTCCTGGCAGCCGACCTCATGGATCTCCCGTCAGTTGTTCGAATCGTTTGATGGTTCTGTAGGATCAAGATCGAGATCAAGATCAAGGTTCTGGATCCCTAAGATCAAGATCGAGGTTCTGAATCCTTGAAAGTCACGGGTGACCAATATACTAAATTAGAGATCAAGATCGAGATCAAGATCGAGGTTCTGGATCCCTAAGATCAAGATCGAGGTTCTGAATCCTTGAAAGTCACGGGTGACCAATATACTAAATTAGAGATCAAGATCGAGATCGAGGTTCTGGATCCCTAGTATCGAGATCGAGGTTTTGGATCCTTGAAAGTCATAGGTGACCAAGATACTAAATTGAAGGTCAAGTTGAAACGTCATTTAAACACTTCCAAACAACTTGAGGCACCTGTCGGGCGATCAAGAAGCACCCGGCAGGCAACCAGAAGCACCTGGTAGGCAACCAGGATCTCCTGGCAGCCGACCAGGTGCCACAGAGGAGGGTCAGCCGACCAGGATCTCCTGGCAGCCGACCAGGATCTCCTGGCAGCCGACCAGGAGCATCTGGCAGCTGATCGGGAGCCACAAAGAGGCTCAATCTGACTTCCCGATACTCATTTTGATACCCCCTATCGTTTGATTGAATCGTTTGATGGTTTTGCTGAAGATTTCTCACTTTCCGTGACAAACATCGACCTTCGAATTAGCACCGTTTAGTGCCGTTTTATGCCATTTAACGTCATTTACACAGACATTGAAACGTCGTTTAAGCATCGTGTGACATCATTAATATCAACCTGGATCTCCCGTCAACATGTCAGACGATCGAGAAGCACATGTCAGACGATCGAGAAGCACATGTCAGACGATCGAGAAGCACATGTCAGACGATCGAGAAGCACATGTCAGACGATCGAGAAGCACATGTCAGACGATCGAGAAGCACACGTCAGATGATCGAGAAGCACCGGGCAGGCAACCAGGATCTCCTGGCAGCCGACCAGGTGCATCAAGGAGGGTCAGCCAACCAGGATCTCCTGTCAGCCGACCAGGATCTCCTGGCAGCCGACCAGGAGCACCTGTCAGCTGACCGGGACCCTTGTCGGCTGCCTCGTTGTCCGGAAGAGGTTACAATTTTCCAGAATCTCCTCCGTCTAGCACTGTTTATCATCGTTTAACATTGTTTAAACACCGATTAGTGCCGATTAACACCGATTAGTGTCGTTTAAGCACCGATTAGTGCCGATTAACATCGATTAGTGTCGTTTAAGCACCGATTAGTGCCGATTAACACCGATTAGTGTCGTTTAAGCACCGTTTATTGCCGATTAACACCGATTAGTGTCGTTTAAGCACCTTGAGTGCCAATTTATCCTTTAAACATTGTTTAACACTGTTTAAGCATTGTTTAAGCATCGTTAAGACTGATTAGTGCCGATTAGAATCGAATTAACATTGTCGTGAACGCGTCGGTCGCTCCACGCTTCACATAAAGACAATACTCGTGAAACACTAGTGTACAAAGATAAACCCTGACCCGAGTCTCGAGTTAGACAAGTTAAACTTCAAGGAAAGCCTGATCAGCTTTCCTAGAAGTTGGGGGGCAAATGATATGGGCTGAAGATAAGCCCTAGAAACACATTTAATGTGGCATTAATTAGGCCAAGAATGGTCCAAACGTGGGGCCCACCAGCTGGGCCCAAAACCCTAATTATAATATTAATTTCGTAATTAATATTAAGGGTAATAAACAGCTCAGCAAATAAGAGTCAAACAAG